>PVJS01004813.1:0-67138 GCA_004027185.1 Glis glis
GATGTGGGCTCCGAGGCATGGGTGACGGTGCCGGAAGATACCCGGTCTCCGAGGCGCAGATGCACACGTGCTCCGGGTCTCGGGGGCGTCGCTGGAGGTTGTTCGGGCTCTGATGCGCAGTGCTGTGTATCTCGCACAGGCCCTGGGGGGTGCAAGCTCTGGGTATCAGGTGGTAGTGCCTGAGGGTGCACTGGCGCTGAGGCACTATGCTAAGGGTCACACGCGGGCCCTTGTGGGGTGCTTGGGCTCCTGGAATTCGGTGGTGGTGCAGGTGTGTGCCCTGGCTCTAAGGCTGTGTGGAGGGTCATGCGGGTCTTAAGTGGCGGCATCAGAGGGTATCCGGGCTCTGAGGTGCAGCACAGGGGCTCCCGGGTTTCACGGTACAGCACAGCTGGCTTGGGCTGGGTGTGGCTGTTTGCCCTGATCGTGCTGACCAGCACGGCTGTTCACCTGTGTCGCACTGGATCACATGTCTGCCTGCCTGGGTTGCACAGGAATGTGCAGCTGGCCTAGACTGGGCGCAGCTAGCTGCCCTGGTCACACGTGAAGGCAGGGGGTGGGGGCCATCCTGGTCCCGCGTAGGAGGGTGCTGCTGGCCTCTTGGTTGTGTGGGTCGGCGCGGCTTGTGTAGGCCGATCACGGGGTCACAGGGTGTGGTGTCACGGGGCCGCTGGGGTGCAAGCCGCGGGGGGCAGGCCATGGGCCGCTTGGGTCTAGGCTGGGGGTGTGAGGCTGCTGGGCACAGGGCGCAGGGCCGCTGGGTGCCCAGTCCTTGGCTGGGAGCATGTGGCCATGGGGTGCCCGGTTCTTCCTAGTCGCACGGGGTGATGTGGCTGGTTGTGGGGGCCAGCGTGTCTGGCCACCTGTATGGCAGAGATGCTGCTGGCCTAGGCGGGCACAGGGGGCGGGGCCATTCTGGTCGCACGTGGGGGGGTGTGCCTGGCCGCTGGATTGTGCAGGATGGCGCAGCTTGTGTAGGCGGGTCGCAGGTGCGCGCGGTTCGGGACACAGGGCGTACAGGCTTCCCCGATCCTGGCTGACGCGGTTATGCAGGGCGGCGGGACACGGGGAGCGGGCACGGCACAGTGCACGGGGTGCAGTGCGCACGGTTCGGGACACAGGGCACACAGGCTTCCCCAATCCTGGCTGACAGGGTTATGCAGGGCGGTGGGACACGGGGAGCGGGCACAGCGCAGTGCGCGGAGTGCGGGACGCAGAGCGCCGATGCTTCCCTGATCTTGGCTAGCGTGGGGCTCCAATGCAGGGTGCTGGGGATCGCGCGGGCTTGTAGCACAGTGGAGGGGGAAGTGCTCAGTCGGGGCAGGAGCCCACGATCTGCTGCTGTGATGGCCCCACCACTCTTGGAATTCTATTCCGGTTTCTCCTTCAAATATGTCTGTGGCGCCAAGGGCTATTAGCCCCAGCAGTAGGGACCAGGGGTAAGATGGCTCCTTACCGATCCTGCCGTGCCGTCTCGGGCTTGCAGCTTTCTGAGGAATTCTGGAGCTGGTAGACTCTGTGTCTGCGTATTCGTACTTGGGTTACTGGATTTTGGGTTTTGGATCTTCTGTGTCTGTGCGATGTTGTTTATTTCTGAGTCCCTGATGCGATTCTGAGACAGTTTTGAGACAGGCTCGTTCAGGGGCTCCTACTCCGTCGCCATCTTGCTGCCGGGCCCCTTTCTCCATTTTTTAAAAGTGATTTGGCTTCTTGCTGGAGTCTTAAAATCCTTCTTGTTTAAAAAAAACCCTTTTGAACACTGTCCCTAATAATGGCTTGGCAGAGGAAATTCAGTTTTTTTGTCAACTTCTTCATTGAAAAGGAGTATATTGACTGCAGGAAGTTTCTGCATAAATGATATAGTAATTCTTTCAAATGGCCATTAGTGCTTTTGAAAACATTAGAATATTTGAAATTTAAAGGAGAACATAACCTGGACTTTCCTTATTGTTATGCATAATCACTATTAGCAAAGGTTACATGAAACTCAACTTTTCCACTAATGTTTAAAAATAGGTAAATAGTGGAATATATTATCTACAGGATAATATGCATTAATATATCTTACATGGATATGACTATATATGTCTCTTTGTGCATATAAATCATCACCCCTTCATTTTCTCTTTAGAAAAGTAAAACTTTTCTGACAGACTTGATTAGGGAGAAATTTTTATTAAAAATTATTTGTATACATGTGAATACCTGTGGTTCCCCCGCCTGGAGTATCAGAATCTTTGATGAAAGACCTTAAAATGACACATCACCAAGTCACTTCTCTAGAGATTCAGTAATCAAGAGAGGGGGCTGTGGGATATTTTTTCTTTTCTTTCTCTTCCCCATCTTCTATTTTAAAAAACTCCCCTGATACCATTGATACACAGCCATGTGTGAGGACCAGTCTTTATACCAATCCTAAATGTTCTTTACTTTGTGTTTTCTTTATTATTTAGGACACTCAGTCGCATCTCTCTCACTTCCTCTCTTGGTATACACATATATGCTACACACACCTTGAACTATCACTAATTATACATCCCTAAATTATTAATGACTGTATACTCATGGCTGAATACATGTCACATCGTTTTCATAGATCCTAAATTATCTACAAATTTGCATTTTTAAAGTTTAGTATAATTTTTATGAGAAAATGATTGTTTAAAAAAGAAGAAATATGTAATATATGTTGATTATAGAAAACTGCAAATTTATTCATGATCCCAAGATTCAAAGGAGCTGCTCTTTACATTTTAGAATATCTCTTTCAGCATTTTTTTCTGTGTATGTATTTTTTTCGGTGCTGGGGATTGAATCTATGTATGTATTTTTAAAATATGCTCTATACTGAAATCACACAAACTTAGTTTTACCACTTTTACACTGTATTCTGAATATGTTTCCCATGTCTTTGAAAATATTTAAATGCCTTTTATATTTAAAAAAAAATCATATGTCTAGTCTGTAGCTTATTGAACTACTTACCCATACTTTATATCAGGAAAAAATTCACAATCAAGTTAAATATTAAATTCATTGAAAATATTTTTAAATGAATTTTTCTCCTTATTTCCTGGAATTAGAAGTACTAAAATGAAAAGATTGTGTCAATTTATATTTTAACTGTTTACTCACCAGCATTAACTATTAGTGTTTTTTAAAGCATACAGATTTAATAGGTGAAAATGAATGTCATTATTTTTTATTTACCTACCTAATGTAGTTCCATGCATAGGCCAAACTGAAATGCACTTGCAGTATTTCATTTTATGTCCTCTGAAATTTTGATATTTTGCTTATGCTTTCTACTTTTCACCCCAGCTTCTGATTATGTTACTAGGATGGCTTAGAGTTCACCTTGACCTTTGTCTGTTTCATTCTCCAAAAGTGGAAGAATTAAAATTCTATACAGAAATGTCAAATTATTTTATTTTTCTCTTTCCTATTAAAATAATGAGATAAAAGACATAAAGACAAGAAGAACATACTAGTTGCTCTCAATCCACACTGTCAGCAACTCAGAACTTCTCCTTTCTGAATGGTTCGGCCTGTGTGTAAGGGCTTAAGAATTACTATCATCATTATATTAAATATTCCATTCCCCGTCAAGGGCTAATGCTGTGACAGTTGACATATATCAAGTGAGATTACGTGTTTGAGGTTAAATGTAGCTGTAATGGAGTGCATATGGATGGAAACTAGTATGATTTGATGTGCCAGGGGCCCTACTAGGTATTTTCCTTGCAACATCCCATTTAATTCTCACCATACCCCTGCAAGTCATGAGGATCTTAATTGTTATTATTATAAATATTATTGTATCTTAGAAGTAAAAAATCACATACTAATTAGTTTGAAGGGTAAAATTCAAGCTCAGGTTAATAGGGCCTATAGCTCCTTTTAGGGATAATACATGAATCCTCTACTGCCCTCAATCTCCACTTATCCCCCAATTATAAATGATAATAGAATGATAGCATGGATCTTTTAAAATGGCTTGTGAAATCATTTTCACTATTCTATAATAGAAATTCATTGAAGAAGTATTTTTAAAGGGAATAAAGAAAATACCCCAAAGCCTGATGGGTAAACCCAGTTCCCCAGAAATAGAAATTCTAAAACTGATGCCTTGTAAGTTTTGTTTCATCTAACAAAAGTTGCTAATTTTGTGCCATATTGGATGTCTGAATTTTGTGTCTTTTTAAACTTTATCGTTTCACTGTGCATTCTTCTTTAAAGCTACACCATTTCCAAACAGTTTCAAGTGTTTTACCTGTGAAAATGCTGGAGATAATTATAACTGCAATCGATGGGCAGAAGACAAATGGTGTCCACAAAGTAAGTGTGCTGAACTTGGAAGACTCTGTCATGATCTCACTTCATTTAGGTTTCTTCTGACTTGCCTGGAGCAGAGATGTCTTTTGTAATGGATTAGCATACCAATGGGCTGATGATGTTCTACAGGAGTCAAGGATTTCTTCTAAGGACCTATCCAGACATCAGACTACCCTGAGAGAACTTGGAAACTGGCAGCATAGCTTCAGTACGCAGTTGTGTGTGCTTTGAGGAAGAATTTCTTAAGTAGTATTTACCAGAGAGAACAGATAAACCACAATGTTGACTAAGGCATTCTAACAATTTCAGAAATGCTTGATGGTATCCTAGAAAAGTCATACTTACTGGTTTAAAGCAATAGAAGATTTCTATACTCTTGAGATACATTGATGCTCGGGAAATTGTTTATTCATTTAACAAACATTTGAGTATCCTTTTAGTTTATTTAGTTCACTGATAGGCCCCCAGGACCTCGCTCATATAAGGCACTCAGTAAATATTTATTGATGGAATGAATGGATGCCTTTAACTATATAGTCAGAGAAATCTTCTCTGAGAATACATTAGAACTAAGACCTGAATGATTGAAAAAACCTATACAGATGGAGATCTATAGGAAGGGCATGCCAGGAAGAGGGAACAGCTGTACAAAGCCTTCATGGGGCAAGAGTTGCCATAGCCTCTTCAATGAATGCAAAGGAGACTGGCTACTCTACTGTAGTGGGAGTTGGAAGAGGATTGGAGAGGGAGACATGAAACAGGACATGCAGGCTCCTCTTGGGCATGGGTCTCATTGTTCGTGAGATGGGAAGGCCATAGAGTGTTAAGCTAGGGTGTACACGATACTATTTGTGTTCTACAATATTGCTCTGGTCATTGTGTGGAAGATGGATGGTTGAGGACAAAAATAGAAGGGGACACCAAGTGGGGACTATCACTGTCTTCAGGCAGAAGATGGAGACTGACCAGGTGGTATAAACAGAGGAGGCAGGAAGTTGGATGGTTTAAAACATATAAACTTGGAAGTAAAGCAAACAGAGTGTGCCGATGGAAGATTTGGAATTTAAAAACTTAGAAAGTCAGGTTTTGTGGCACATGCCTGTAATCCCAGTACTTTGGAGGCTAAGACAGGAGAGGATCACACAGGTTTGAGGCGAGCCTCAGCAACTTAGCAAGACCCTATTTCAAAATTTAAAAAGAGGGGGGTGGGTGGGGTTATAGTTCAGAGGTAGAATGCCTCTAGGTTCAATCCCCAATACCAAAAAACAAAACAAAACAAAACCCAACTACTCAGAGATACAAGGATACCAGACTATTCAGATTTTAGGATGTACTGTTTTTTAGGTTTTCAGATATAAAAAGCTAGGAAACACACACACACACACACACACACACACACACACACACACACAGAGAGAGAGAGAGAGAGAGAGAGAGAGAGAGAGAGAGAGAAAGAGAGAGAGCGCGTGCAACTCTTCTAGAATTAGAATTCTTGGGAATTTCTGTACCACATTATTTATAGTGGTGGAATAGCCTTACCTCTTGCAGGTAAAGATAATGTCTGGAACTCATAAGTACTGTACACTGGAGACCTCTATGTGACTTGAGAATCTTATGCCATAAATTAGCACACATGCCTATGGCATCTATATGGACAATATTTTTCATTGTTTCTTTTTAAGAATAATTAATTACCAAAATCTTTTTTCTTGAGATTCTTTACATTTCTATGGGATAATTGCCCTTAAACCATGTTCTCATGTAAGCATGTATATATGTGATTGTGTGCATTTGTTTATACATTCTCACAGAAATTTTCCTTAGTCATTTCAAACTTTTCAAGTTTGGTTGATACCTCTCTTCCCTAATTTATTTCAGAGGGTGAGCAACATTCTTTAACAACTGGTTTTAAATTTCCCTAAAAACTGAGTTGGAAGGGTTAGAATAGTTGTAAACTGGGGCATTGGTGCCCAACTTCTTGGACCTTCTTCTATTCATGGACTATGTTGTTCTTTTGAATTGTACAAAAAAACTCTGGCCGGGCGTGGTGGCACACGCTTGTAATCCCAGTACTTTGGGAGGCGGAGACCAGAGGATCCGGGTTCACGGCCAGCCTCAGCTCTCTCTCTATCTCTTTCTCCCTCTCTCTCTCTCCCTGTCTCTCTCTCTCTCTCTCTACCTGGCGAGGCCCTCTGCAACTTCGTGAGACCCGGTTTCAAAATAAAGCATAAAAAAATAGGGCCGGGGGTGTAGCGCGGAGGTAGAACGCCCCTGGGTTCAATCCCCATTACCGTTAAAAAAAAAAAAAAAGCTCTGTTCCTACTAGTTCTTGGCATAATATTCCAATTTGTTATAGTTTCAATCAGCCTTTTCATCACTATAACTAAAATACCCGACAAGAACAACTTAGAAGAGGAAAGGCTTATTTGACTCAGTGTTTCAGAGGTTCAGTCCATGGTTGGCTGGCTCAAAGGCAGAAACATCACTGCAGTATGGTGTGGTGGAGGACAGCTGCTCAGGGCAGCCAGAAGCAGAGAGTGACAGGCCACATCCCTAGTGACTCACCTTCTCCAGCCATGCCCCACCTGCCTATAGCTACCGCACAGTAAGGCCATTCAAAGTTAATCCACCAAAGGATTAATCCACTGATGAAGTCAGAACCCTGATTCAGTCATTTCACCTCTGGATATTGTTACACTGCCAACACATGAGCTTTTCTGGGAGACATTCCATATTCAAATCATAGTCGTTCATTAACCAAAGCCATTTTAACATGCATGCCAGGAGCATGCATGGAGGTTTCTAGGTTTTAGAATTTTATTTCTGTTAGAGCATGGGCAAACAAAAACAGGAAGCTTTCCAATGTCAGCGACAAGAAGGGTAGAAGTCTGTTCTGCCATGTCACCCCGAGAAGCTGATTCTTAAAGAGATCATCACAGAATGTCCCTAGATTCCAGCATGACATGACAGCTCATTCTTGAATATATGCTAGTCAAGTCCCAAAGATGCTAACCACCTGGAATTATAACCTGGAGTGTAATTTCTTACTTTTCACTTTGTCATTATACATGGGAGTGATAGTCAACCATTTCTTGGGGCAAGGAGGCCTGTGGCTATTGTTCTTTGCCATCTCATGTTTCCTTTTCTCCTTACAGCTTCACTTCTGTGGTCTGCTGGTGTTGTTAAAAGAGGTTCTCTATGTAACAGGATACAACAAGAATGACATTTGTTGTTTTATCTACCCTGGCTTAAGTACTGACTTGTTAAGACTGAGTTTTGCACGTGTGATATTCTGAGTGAACGCATGTGGCTACCAGTTTTCAATTCTTCTTTATTTGGAGTACCCAGTGAAATGCCTTCTCCAAAACATTAAGTCCTTCCTTTATTTTTGAATCCGGAGATCAGTCCTTGTCTTAGTCAGCATTCTCACAACTATAATCTAAAAGACCTGACCACAAGAAGATTTATTTGCTCAGGGTTTCAGGTTCAGTCCATGTGAGGCCGGGACCACGGATCTCAGGGCATGGCAGCGGGTGGTGGAGAGAAGGAGAGTACAAGACTTTGCTCTCACATCATGGAGGCCAGAAACAGAGAGAGATGAAGAGGAGAAGGAACCATATATAATCCCCAACACCACATCCCCCGGGACCCACCTTCTCCAGCCATACCCTACTGGCCCAGGCCACCATTGCTGGGATTACAAGCCTCATGAGTCAATTACATCAACTCCAAACACCAATTTATGAGCTCTTTAGGGGCCATTCCATATCTAACTCTAATATCCCTCTTGCAGAGCACTCCACAGCACTTTCTAGTTTAATAGTAAGTATGTGGGAGGCAGCATAATCTTCTGGTTAAGAACACAAACCCGAAGAAACTGCCTTGTTGACATCCTACTTTCCACCTATGTGACCTTTCTACCTATGTGACCTTCTACCTATGTGACCTTTCTACCTACATGACCTTCCACTCATGTAACCTTTCTATCTACGTGACCTTCCACCTATGTGACCTTTGTATCTACATGACCTTCAACCTATGTGACTTTCCTACTCATGTGACCGAGGGCAGAAATCTGTGCCTCACCTCAGTTTCTTTATCTGTAAAATGAGGGTGTTAACACGGCTTACTTTAAGGCTTATGGTGAGGATTGAATGAGTGAACACAAGTTAGAAGGTGCCCAGCTGATGAGTCACACTCAATATCTGTTTGCTATTGCTAACATTAGTTAAAGCTTACGAGAACTCTATCAAAATGCCAGTGTACTTACTCTCATCATTTTGTAAAAAAGAAAATGAGCTCAAAGGATCTAATGTGACTTACTCACTTGTAGCAGAGGCAGTTCCCTAAACCCAGACTTCTCAACTTCAGTCCAGTCCCCCCCCACCTCCCACCATTTAGTGACATTGCTATTGTGGTTGCTGATCAATAAACTAAGAAGCATTTCCCTGGCCTTCAGTAGCTACAGAAGAGACACAGAACCTAAACAGAATGTCTTAGGATAGTGAATGAAATCACTTTCTGGGAAGAGCCCTACATAATACAATGATTGTGGTTAAAGCTCTAAGGAGAACACTATGTAGAAATGAGCTAACTGTATAGAGCAGGGTGGGTGGGAAACAGAAAGTAGGAGTTAATTAAAGCGGAGGAGAAAAAATGGAAATACATTGATGAGGAAGAGTCAAACATATGGGAACGATTAGAACATGATTAAGAATTAGATGAGCAGGGAAGATGATCTTGATGTGCACTTGGGAACACCATCCTTGAACTCCCGTTTGTCACGCGGCTTCTCACAAATGCCTGTTGAATGATGCAGCAACAAGTATTCTGACCCACTACGTTTTACACTTGCAACTTTCATCTTATTTTAAAGTCCTAGAACATGTGGTTTGGGTGAGGGGTAGAGAGAAGACCCAAGGCTTTGATGAATAAGCTTCCACATTTTTTTCCCTCAGTTTTAGCTGACACCAAAGGATGGTACCCATTTATATTCATTTTCAAAACATACATGTGTGCTTTGGAAGCTGATGTTTTTGCAGAAATACCACCTAGAAACTCTAGAGTTCACTGCTATTGAACTTCTCACCAAAATTTTAAGGCCCTTCCTGAATGTTGATCATTTCTGGCTGGAGAGATTGTTGAGAGGTCTCTTTCCCAATGTGGAAAATGAAATTGCCTTGTTTTTTTATTTTATTTGACCTAGATACACAGTATTGTTTGACAGTTCATCACTTCACCAGCCATGGAAGAAGTACATCCATCACCAAAAAATGTGCCTCCAAAAACGAATGTCATTTTGTTGGCTGCCGCCACAGCCAAGATTCTGAACATACGGTAAAGATCACGTGTGTGCATGTGCATGTACAAGGTACTAAGATTTTGTGCTGGTGATGGTAAGTTATGCATCAAGGAAGAAGCAGGAAAGATAAGCAATATGTTGGATGTGTTTATACCTTGAGGAAAGAGCTTATTGTGGTGCTGAAATAGAGACAATAGAGACCAAAGAGAAGTTGAAGACTTTCTGTCCTCCAATAAGACATAATGCCACTAAAAATGAATGATAATTCTCCAGACTCCAGAGCTTCACCCTAGGCCTCAACCTTTAGGTGAATGGTCTGAAGCCAACTCCGGTGGCCCAAGAGTGAACCATCTAAGAGACTGACAAACACTATAGAGCCTAGCTCACGTGTTTTTTGTTTTGTTTTGTACTTTTTTCTCATGGCCAGGAATCACCAAGAACACAGCACAGGAAACTAGAAGGTAGAAAGAGGAGCCTGGCATGGTGGCACATGCCTGTAATCCTAGTAGGCTGAGATATGAGGATTGTAGGTTCACAGCCAGCCTCAGCAACTTAGTGAGACCCTGTTTCCAAATAAAAAACAAAATAGGGCTGGAGGTGTAGCTCAAAGGTATAATGCTCCTGGGTTCAATCCTTAGTACTACAAAAAAAAAAAAAGTAGGGCTGGAGATGTTGCTTAGTGGTAGAGTGTTTGCCTAGCATGTGTGAAGCCCTGAGTTCAATCCCCAGCACCACACATAAAAAAAAAAAAAGTAGAAAGAAGAAAATAATGGCACCTTTTACCAAGGAAGCTCTGTCTCATCTGCTCAGAGGAGAAAGTGAGAGTCTGAAAGATTAGCCTCAGTTTAATATACTCTAGATACATTTTGGGTCAATTGATCTCTTTAATTTTCTCATTTGGTGATTCTAAATGAGCATTTTACTCCTTTATATGTCTGGCATCCTAAAATGTGTGAGAAAAAATTACTTGAAAGTATATTAATTTCATGAGGTTTTAGAATTTGATTTAGTCTGTCAGCACAGGAAATGCTCCTGACATCAGTGGCCATTAGCTTCAGATACACAAGGATCACCTGGGCAGCTATTATCTGGTTTGTGGATGGGCTGGGAAGGGAGCACCCTGGGCCAATTCAAACAGAACTTCATGTAGAGGTCCTGGGCACGAAGATCTTTAACCGTTCGCCACAGTGAGTCTGATGTGCAGTCAGGGGTGAGGACCACTGACACAGATGCTTAGAGTTTGACATCTTCTTGTTACCTTGTCATCCTGACAGCCTCTGTGAATGGCTGGGCATCCAAGCCAAGGTATTATGTCAGCAATGCATTGGTACTATGACAGGAGATTGCTTCCCCCTGAAAACACTTTGTGCTGTTAGGGACCCAGCATTTTTTTATGGTATATGTTCAAAATGAATTTTAATTTTTTTCTGTTTTCACCAATTCCAAGGCAGCATTTTTTTTCAAACAACAGGAGGCATACTTAGCAAACCATTGCTGTGGTAATGATAGGAATCGGATGGGAACATAGACAATAGAGAGTCATTATTATCCCCTAACAAGTAAAATTGAGAAAGAAAATCAATGACTAATCCAAAAGGTTCCTAGCTTTTACTTTAGTTTCAGTGTTTTTTCCTTAAAAACCTTTAGGAGGTTTGGTGACTCCATCAAGCAGTCTTATTCAATTTCCCTTCCTCTTGTTTGCCTTGCTTATGCTTGGGTTTAATGCAGATGAATCATAGTTAGGATGAAGAGACTCTCAAGATGGTCTTTCTCTCCCCGTCCATTGCAGGAGGAAGGGTACCCTAAAGCCTGGATAACCAACTCTTAGGTCCCCTTGAGATGGAAACAAAGAAGCCTGTTGTTTTTCTATGTTTTACCCTTCCCTTTTCCTATTACTCACTCCTTCCCTCTCCTCTTTCATTGTAACAGGAGTGTAGGTCTTGCTGTGAAGGAATGATCTGCAATGTAGAGCTGCCCACCAACCACACAAATGCCATCTTTGCTGTGATGCACGCTCAGAGAACATCTGGCAGCAACACCCCCATGCCCTACCTGCTGGTACTTGCTTTGGTCTTCATGCTTCCGTTGCTATGATGCCACCATTTCTAGGAGAGGCGGAGACCAGCCCTCCAAAGCACAAGGCAAAACCAATGCAAACGGTGAACTTTGGAATGAAGACCAATCTTGCACCTGGTGAAGAGGGCACTTTGGACCCCAAGGCAGAAGCCAGTGGATTGCTTTGTTGAAATGCTCCTGCATGCAGTCACAGCACTGAGAATGGGGACTTGGCAGGAATGGAGAGGACTGTCTAACTTCCAGGCTTCCTGGTCAAAACGGGCTACATTCTATAAATTCTGCAGGGATGATTCTGCCAGCATCCTTGATGCATTACAGTAGCCTCACTAGTCCCAACTTGTCCAGGCCTTTAGCTGGAAGGACTTCTTGATCTCATTGACTCCCTCAGAGGCTGCTGGGTCAGGCCCTCTGATTTCTGTGATTATCTCTGAGCGTCTCTATAAAATCTGACCTTTGAGAAAGCACTTTCCCCGTTGAACTGGTCAACTTTCTGTTACTACAGCAAATACCTGAGATCATCAACTTACAAAGAGGAAAGGTTTTTGGCTCACTGTTTTGGAGGTTTCAGTCCATGATCATTTGGCCCTGTTGCTTTTGGGCCTGTGATGAGGCAGCATATCATGGTGGGAGTGTGTAGCAAAGCAAAGAGCTGCTTTGAAACAGAGAGAGAGGTAGAGACCAGGGTCCCACAATCCCCCTTGAGGGTATGCCCCAATGATCTAAAATCTCCATTTGGTCCCACCTCTTAAGGCTCCACCATCTCCCAGTAGCCCCATAGGCTAGAGTCCAATTCTTTAACACATAGGCCTTTGAGGGACATTCAAAATCTAAACTATAGCAGTCACCAACGGTGGAGTCAATGAGAAAGACCATTATAGAAAGAACTCTTCCAGTGGAAATAGCAGAAAATCCATTTGCAGGTTGTGAAGTGGGAGGGGGATGAAGTTTTTCAGTTATACAGTGTAAGTGCATGCTTCGTGTTTCCCGACTGACTCGGGGGCCTTGGATGAAATGTTGGCCAGTGTCACTAAAGTTGTGTTTCCATGCACCATGGGCGATGTATGCTGGCTCACAGAATAAAATTCTATGCCAAAGTGGTTCCATTTCTTTTTTTTTTTTTATGACAGGCCCTTTAGAGGAAGCTAAATGCAAACTTGGTAAATTGAGAAGGTCAGGGAACTTCCCTGACCCAAGGGGATGACACCTCCTCAAGGAGGCACCCTCAGCAGTGGCAGCTCAGAGTCCTCATCCAAGGAAATGGCAGGAGGGCCCCTCTCCCCTCCTGTCACCTCCTCTCTGGATGTCAGGTCCACCAAGGGAACCTCTCCAAACACACACGGAAATGTTTGGTTTCATTGCCTCCTTCTAGCTTCCTTTTATAACAGTCTCAGAATTTCAAATGAACATCTCCCTGCTTCTAGCACCCTGATTTCCTGCCTTCACCTTTAAACACTTCGCCCTTGTATGTGTAGTGATGAATTAATGAAATGTGGTTTTTCCCTAATTAAACATGCACCATTAGAATGCTGGCTCCTCTTTGGAACCCACTAATGATGCTGTCCTTGCCCTGTGATCTCCCCTGTGACATGTGTTAGCAAACTATGGCCCATGGGCCAAGTTTATCCCACCACTTATTTTTAGCTAATAAAAGTTTTGCTTTATTTTGGTTTGGATTGGGTTTTTTTGTGGTACTGGGGATTGAACTCAAAGGCATTTTACCTTTGAGCTATATCCCCAGCCCTTTTGCTTATTTTTTATTTTGAAACAAGGTCTTGCTAAGTTGCCGAGGCTGGCCTTGAACCTGTGATCCTCTCAAGTACTGGGATTACAAGCATGTGCCACCATGCTTGGATGGCTAATAAGTTTTATTAGAACACAGCCATGTTCATGTGTTGTCTGTCTACTTTCATGCTACAATGGCAGTGTTGCATAGATGTAACAGAGATTGTGGTCCAGAGTCTAAAAGCCTTACTATCTAACCCTTAACAGAAAGTCTGCTGATTCTTAACTTACAGGAGGTTAAAATTGTTTGAGGAGGAAGCTGATTTCTTTGCAGAGTCCTCAGTGCTAATGGTGGTTACTCAACCTAGGCAATGATTTGCTAGATACTTTCTTTTTCTTTGTGTGTGTGTGTGTGTGTGTGTGTGTGTGTGTGTGTGACTGAGGATTGAACCCAGGGGCATTCTACCTCTGAGCTACACCCCAGCCCTATTTTATATTTTAGTTTAAAACAGAGTCTCGCTAAGTTGCTGAGGCTGGTCTTGAACCTGAGATCCTCCTATCTCAGCCTCCCAAGTACTGAGATTACAGGTGTGTGCCACCATGCCAGCTACTTTCTTTGTTTTCTTTGTCTTCTGTGTCAGTGAATTTTTTCTTCCCTGTTTCGATTGATTGTTCCATTTATTCAGTTCTGTCTTCTGTGCAGATGTGAGAGGATGGGCTTCATTTGTCTCCTCTTGTCTCGTCTTAAGGCCCTTTAGCTTCCCATAAAAGAGGGAGGGGCAGACAGCATTATCTCCCTGTCTCTGGCCCAACCTTAGCCTCACCTGGAAGCCTCGGTTTTGAAGCCTGATGTAGATTTATCCCACTTTTCACTCAGCACCTGCAAGTATTTGTGTTTTCATAGCTTGTGCTTGTTTGAAATTAATTATATATGGCTTCACTGGGAGCATTTTAATAGCATCTTTGGTGTCTTTATTCCCCAGGGTTTCTTTTGACTGTGTAATTGACGAATTGTCTGGTGGAAAACCATTAGCAGACTGTAATTTTTTTTCTGATTTTGTTTCTGCTGTCTAGATTAATGAATTTTCATGTAGTGTGTGTGTGTGTGTGTGTGTGTGTGTGTGTGTGTGAGTGTTTCTTTCCCGAGGAAACATCTTCATTTTCTTTTCTCATTTGCCTCATGCATCATGTTTGTTTGGGTTTCGCTCACCTCCACTCCCTTAAGTATTTATAATAGGGCCATGTTGAACAAAGGAGGGAACAGGCAGAGGAGATAACTCCTAGCAAAGACAGCTGAGTGAGCAGGAGGTGCCGGATTTACAAATAAAAATATGGGGTGCCCCATTAAATTGGGGTTTCAGGTAAACAACAAATAATTTTTTTCTTTTAAGTTATGAACTCAAAACCTTGGCTCATCCAAAGAAATGACTTCAAATCCTTGTAATAAATCAGAATCTTCTGGGTAACTTCAAAACAAAATAAATTTCCAGAGAATCCTGGAAATGTTAATTCAGCAGATCTGAGATGAAGCCCAAGCCTATCCCCAATAATTGAATGTTAAATTGAAAAAAAAAAAGATTCCAAGTGATTATGATGCTCAGATAGAGGTGTTACCTCGAACCTGAGAGGACCATTTCTTCTTCTGAGCACAGTCCTTGGCCACATAATAGAAATGCTAATGAATAATAAGTCTGTGCACAAGAAGTCTGGGTCTGAGGCGTGGTTCTCTCAACATCACATGGAAACAGGCTTTAAATGCAAACTCTCCGACTCCATCCCAGACCCGTCAAATCAAAAACTCTGAGGGTTTAATCTGTGTGTTAACAAGGCCTCCAGGTGCTTCTGCACACACAAGCTCATGAACCACTGAACCAGAGAAGTGCTTCCCAAATGGGTTCTTAGAGGCTGTGTGAGAATCATTTGAGGAGCCTGTACAAAGAAAACAGAAAGAAAAAGAAATGAAACTCCTGGACCCCAACCCTCTAGAAAGTCAGATTCTTTACTTTTGGGTTGAGTCAGAAAATCTGTATTTTTAACCAAGTCCTCACATGATTCTGACACACACACACACACACACACACAGCTAATTTTGGAGCTACCAAACCAAATAATAAAAGATGAAGGTGATGTTGGTGGCCAGAAGACCCAGAGTCCAACCTCTGACCTTTGAGTTTTAACCTGAACACCCTATGCATATTAAATTGGCTTTGTAATCTCTCCAATTTAATTTAAAAATTAGAATCTAAAAAATTAATTCGATTATTGGAGTCCATTGCATTAACTTTTTTAGTCTTCTGCATAGGAACACGGAATGGACAAGTATCCAAGACCTCAGACTAATTTAATTTGTCCCTAGCAAGCAAGAAAATTGAGAAACAATTTAGTGTCAAAATGTCTAATGACCATTGGAGTAGTGCGGCAGGAAAGGAGAAGCATATGTAGTTTGTGGTTATAAAAGAGACAAGAGAGCCAGGCTTGGTGGCATATGCCTGTAATCCCAGTACTTGGGAGGCTGAGACAAGAGGGTGGCAGGTTTGAGGCCAGCCTCAGTAACTTAGCAAGGCCCTCAGCAACCTGTTTAAAATTAAAAAACAAAATAGGTCTGGAGGTGTAGCTTAGAGGTAGAATGCCCCTAGGTTCAATCCCCCAATACCAATAAAGAGAGAGAGAGAGAGAAAAGAGGATTAGCTATGATTATGAAGAGTATATGAAGCAATAGCCTGTCAGAGGTCCATTTTGAACAGATCTACAATGTAGAATAGGCTTTGAATTCCAATCCATCAATCATGTTTTGAGAAAGAAAAAAATGTACATAATATCCCTCTGCCCCCAGCACTGCCTAAACTCTCCCTGAATTCACCTGAGGGAAGCTAGCAGTCAGAAGTTGCAGCCATTATTTTCCATGCAATCTACATTCTATTATGTCAGTGACTGGGTAAAATATTCCATAAGAAAATTCCGAAGATGGGAAAGAACTTATGAAGTCATACAAAGCATGAAATGAACAATATAGACTGGTATGGACTTGGGAGGTCAGGTGTGGTGTGGAATCCAGAAAACATATTTCACACTTGTGAAATGACTCAACCTTTTGGCAAAATTTTTGTGACAAGTAGAATGCCAGCTAACAAAAGTTTGCTCTGCCCTTTGGATCTTGAGCATTTTCTGCCTTGTTCTTTGTTATTGACTGTGTGGTTTGTGAGGGGTTACCTTGTCATGCTGGCCGGGTCCAAACCATGCCAGAGAACAGAGGCTTGGAGATGCACAAAGGGGAGAGCTGAAGAAACTGGAAAACGAATGGCTGTCATAACCGGAGTCTGCACGTGGACACGGTTCCTCCACGGGCCATCTGAAACAGCCTAGCATCTTTCTATCACACTTCCCTCATCTTCCTGACTCTGCTTCCTCCCCAGCCCCTCCCCCATGGCCTGGCCTCTGTTTCGTCAGATGCCATGGCTGGAAGCTGAGCTGACTTCGGGGTGATCCAGAGTATGACATAACCATGGTTTGGGCTATGAAAAACAGGGCAACCACAGCTTGGTGCCAGGAATACTATTTCACAGGTGTGGGAATCTGCATTTTTAACAAGCATCTGATTCTGATATTGGTGATGCTAACACTGGAGTCTAGGGCATTATTTTTAGAAAAAATAACCCTGGGCCTCAGCATAGGCTATAGGGTTCTGTGCTGAAAGGATCATATATCTCCTGAACCGCTACACAGGACTTTTTTGGTTCATGAAAATCAGTCCCAGCTAAGAGGCTGGGAAGAGCCTGGAGAACAGTGAGGACTGGCAGGGGCGCCACATGGCACATTGGTAATGGTACTGAGAGTCCTGGATCAGGTGGGGTGCTGAGAAGGGAGTCTGGGGCCCCTCCAGGCAGGGGGGTTGTCCAGAGGCCTCTAGGAGTCCCGGCCGGCTGAGCGAGGCAGTAAGAAGCATGCAAAGCCAATGACCAGGTGAGCCAGCCCACAGGGGCCAAGCACAGACTCAAAACCAGATCCAATACCAAGATCGTTCCAAAGACCATGGGCAGCATAGGCCAGGCAGTTCCTGGAGGTGGATTCTGATAAGGTTTCTGGGGGTCCCCAGGGAGGACATCTTTTATAGAGTGCTGTATCCTTTCGAGGACTTCGACTACAAAGAACAGAGAACCCCAATCAATTGATGTAAATGAATTTCTTGGCTCACACGAGAGGAAGTCTGGAGGGAGACTGGGTTTTGAGGTGGCCTTAACACAGTGGTTCGGCTCCACTCTGCTGTTCTCTTGGCTCTCACCTCCCTCATGTCCTCTGGTGACCAGAGAGCCACAGCTGTGCCATACTGTCCAGGGGAGTAGACAGAGGGATGCTGACGGAAGCTCTCCAAGAGGAGGAGAAGGTCTTCTACCCAGGCTCCTTGCAAATTGCAAGCAAGGAAGATTCAGTCCCCCTCAACTGACTTAGCACAGCCAGAGCAGCTCAATGCCCCTAGGGGTGTGTGGGACGGTGGAGGGCAGATATCTGAACAAAACAGGAAATCAGAAAGAAGGCAGGAAGAAGTGGATCTGGGTGGACAGCCAGAAATGTCTGCTGTATATTCCCCCAGTGTGAGGCCGTGAGGAGGTGGTTGGCTGTTCAGGTGACCGAGGCAGTGCCGTCCTGTCAGAGATAAGAGAGCCCAGCCTTCCAGAGCTGCACAGACTTGCCCTGAAGCACACAACCAGCACTAGGCAGAGCCAGGCACATCGCTCCCCTGCCTGCTGCAACTCAGCAAGCCCTCCTCTGATTAATGTGCATTGTAAATCCCCAAGGGGTGGAGAGAGTATGCAGCACTTCCCAAATCATTATTATCCTCTTCATAGAGGGTCTGGGTTCCATAGGACACACTTTCTGTAGCCTAAGCAGTTTACAAATGTGGAGAGATGGGAGGGAAAGCCTGCAAAAATGTGGAGGTGGGGGAGATACTGACTCCTAAAACATATGGTATAGTGTAGGTGCTTAATAAATGCATGCTGAGCCAGGCGTGGTGGTGCACGCTTGTAATCCTAGTACTTGGGAGGCCGAGACTGGAGGATCCAGGTTGGCAGCCAGCCTCAGCTACTTAGCGAGGCCCTCCACAACTTAGTGAGACCCAGTTTCAAAATAAAGAATAAAAAAATAGGGCTGGGGTGTAGCTTGGAGGTAGAATGCCCTTGGGTTCAATCCCAATACCACTAAATAAATAAATAAATAAATAAATAAATAAATAAATGCGTGCTGAATGAGTGGACCTTAAATCTTCAGAAATACTTCTCCAGGATCCTAAGTTTTGTCCTATACAGACTGCATGCTGTACTCAGGTAGGAGGTGGCAAAAAAATGTAGAAACTGCCTTAAAAGGGGCAAGCTTTGGGCTGTGGAGGTAGCTCAGTGGTAGAGTGCTTGCCTAGCATTTTGTGAGGGCCTGGGTTCTATCCCCAGCACCGCAGGAAGTCTTCAAGTGCCTTGTCTTTCATTTGGTTCTTAACTTTTGTTAACCATTTAGTCCCGATTTTAATCCAACTCATGCCCATCACTCTTTAGGGCTCTCCTGTAAACCAGTCAAGAAGGCACTCTCTTCCAGAGTATGTTTTCTCTCCTCCATGTGTCTGAAGAATTCTCTGAAGCAGTTGGTCATTTGTTATCTCTAAATATTTCTATATTTAATATAGAATCAATCTTGAGTCTGAGTTGAGTCCTGAATGTTAAATATTTATCCTCATTTATAACTAATAAATTTAGAGCAGAATTCATTAACGGACTAAGATTGCCTCTTTTTTTTGTGGTACCGGCGATTGAACGCAGGGGCATTCTACCTCCGCGCTACTCGCTCGGCCCTATTTTTTATACTTTATTTTGAAACCGGGTCTCACAAAGTTGCGGAGGGCCTCACTAGGTAGAGAGAGAGAGAGAGAGAGAGAGAGAGAGAGAGAGACAGGGAGAGAGAGAGAGAGAGAGGAGAGAGAGAGAGAGCGCGCATGCGCGAGAGCTGAGTCTGGCCGGCCGCGAACCCGGATCCTCCGGTCTCCGCCTCCCAAAGTACTGGGATTACAAGCGTGCGCCACCACGCCCGGCATAAGATTGCCTTTTTGTCAGAGATATAGACAGATCCTCAAAGGATGGCCTTTTATATCTTAGCCACTAGGAAAATGAAGATATAACTAAGTGGAAAAGTAAGCTAAAGGAGCAATACAGTGTTTTGCCTAATTTGGGTAAAACCACATTTCTTTCAGTGGATCTTTTCTCGTAATTAATCATAAATCCAAGCCTCAGCTGGGTGTGGTGGCGCACACCTGTAATCCCAGTACTTGGGAGGCTGAGACAGGAGGATTGCAGGTTTACAGCCAGCCTTAGAACTTAGTGAGAGAGACCCTTCAAAATAAAATAGGGCTGGGGATGTAGCTCAGAGGTAGAATGACCCTGGTTTCCATCCCCAGCACCCCTCCCCCCACAAAACTCCAAGTGTCGACCATTGCTTTTATAAGATATCTTTTTTGTGTGTGGTGCTGGGACATCCTACTTCTGAGCTGCACTCCTGGCACTGTTTTTTAATTTTTAATTTTGAAACGGTCTCACTAAGTTGCGGAGGGCCTTGCTAAGTTGCTGAGGTTGGCCTCAAATCTTCAATTCTCCTGTCTAAGACTCCCAAATACTGGGTTTACAGGTGTGCAGGAAGATGTTTTCTTAGAAGTAATCAGGCTCTTGTACTTATAAATTTATCCAGCTTTAAAAATTCAGGAATTTGAAGAAAGATAAGAGAAATATTTTGATCACATTTGTAACCATGTGTCATCTTTAACTACCTGGGGGCAGAGTAATATTTGACTGATATGATAGATTGGTGAAATAATTCTACATGACATCTGTATATTTCTTTTTAATGCAAAGTTTCAAAGTGAAATGTGAGCTTAATTAAGAGGAAGGATAATCCATGATTAAATAAGATATCAAGGTACATCTTGCAAACAAAGAAACATGATAAAAATTTAAGAGTTCATGATTAAGGGGAAAAATAGACCAATAGTTTGAGACATTCTTGACTGGCTATCAGGAAGAAGGGAAGCAAGAATGCTACTTATCTACTTTTTTAGCAAGGCAGGGAGCAAGGCCAAAGCTTCCCAGTTTCATTATCAACTGCTCTGGAAATGCAATTACCTGAAGTGGTTTGATATCCCTTGTCAGATCAGGATAAGTGTTTGTGCTAACGATGCAAGGACAGTGCGGTGGTACCACCGTGGGATGTGGTTCCCAGGGTGTGCATGCAGAATCCTAATAAGCATTCACTTCTTTTGCTCAGAGAAGCCTGGGGTACCTTGAGGGGAAGACTAATCTGAGATTTGCACAGTCAACTAGGAAAACCACACAGGCAGAGAGGCTTTCCAATGCTCAGTGCTCATTCTCTCAGAATCTCTGCTGGGTTCAGAAGGACTCTAAATATGGAGGTCAAGGTCAGCTTAGCGGGTCGCCCCTGGGGAGCTCTAGCTGTTGCAGCTTTGTTCTGAGTGTTTGTAAGCAGCCAGGGTTTGAATGACTTAATGTATTAGCATAACTAGATACTTGGCCCAGGGTAGGCACTCAGGACCAGGTTGGTGAGTGAGAACAAGCCCTACTACTATGATTCTCTTGACTGGAGGATTCCCGGATGGTGTTGTATGGGTCAGTCAGTGTGAAGGTGAATTATTTATAAGAGAGCACTAGGAAATGGCTTTGTAACCTCATATATCATCCCATTTGAGAATTGGGTTCTTCCCCGCACCCTGTTTTGCCCCAAAGTCTTGTCTTTTTGTGACAAATTTCTAAGACTGTGTAATTACAGCCAACCTTTGATGTATTGCTCTTTGCAGGGAGGAGTTAGAAACCAGCCTCTGGTAGAATAAGCAATATAAATGAGAAGGCAGAAGGGAGGGAGAATAGAAGAAGAAGCCTGGAGTCTAACAGTCCTCAAAGCTTATGACTTAGTCTTTGAAGAACTGAATGTGGGCTGGGCATGTGACAAGATATAGTCACAAACTAAAAACTGGGCACAGAGGGTCTTTGACTCCCTGCCCCTTCCATCCCCACCATGCCCAGCACTGCTCCCTGTAATAGGACCAACTGCAGGCAAACCACGGCTTTGCCCAACAATAAATACCTGTGGAATTGGATCCATGAGATACTTTACACAAGACTCTTGACCGCACCACCACTTGATTTCCTATTTGTTTTTCTTATTTTCTTTTCCTATTTTGTTTTTCTTATTTAATGTCCCTATTTTGTTTTTCTTATTTTCTTTTCCTATTTTGTTTTTCTTATTTTTTCCTCATCTACCTCCCTGGATTGCAGGAGGATCAAGTAATGATCCTTTTAAGTATTTCATAGTCAGTAAGAGTGGCAAGCAAATATAAACTTAAATCATTTCCATTTTAAGTCTATCACTTATACACTGCCTTTTATATTTCTTTCTTTTTTAAGCAGGGTGGGGGGGATGGTACTGGGGGTTGAACCCAGGATCATTCTACTTTGAAGCTATATCCTCAGCCTTTAAAAAAAATTTTTTTTGAAACAGAGTCTTGGTAAGTTGCTAAAGGTCTCACTAAGTCGCTGAGACTGGCCTTGAACCTGTGATCTTCCTGTCTCAGCTTCCCAAGCACTGGGATTACAGGTGTGCACCACCACACCCAGCTACTTTTTGTATTTCTTATGGTTTTCAAAGTCATTAAGATGCCCCTTCTGCACCCCGCTAAATCAGCTTATTTTCTTAACAAAGAGATTTGCATTTAGTTTGCATTAACTGGTTAGATTTCTTTAACTTTGAATGCCTCATTTTTTAAAACAATGGGAAGTATCTGCTTTATGTTTTCTAATGTACAGGACTCCCAGACTCCCATTTAATGAATTGTTTGGCTAATTTTCGTTTAGGCAAATAAGCAAATTAATTTATACAAGGCTATTAATACCAATTATTAATGCTTTTCATTTTGTTGGTTTCAGCGGTCTTTGCATGACACATACTGCAACAGAATGGAAATTGATTTCACCAAGTTTGGCAACACTGCAGTGTTTTGTAACCTTTGCAACAACGCTTATTTGAAAGGCTGGATTTAATTATCCTTCTTTTACCTGTATCTCAAGATGCTGATGGGAACCAGTTCTATTGCACTTGACAGTTAAAAGTAAATTCATCTCGAGTGTTCCTCCACTGTCCTTGATGTTTGCCACACAAGGAGACTGTAATGATGTGCCCACCAGAAAAGCATTAGCCCAGTTTATCTGAATCTTAGTTTTCGTATGTGGAAAAAAGGCAGCACATCTCGTCTCTCAGGCCCAAGGCCGTATAGGAACCAGGCCTACAGAACCTGGGGTAGCCAGTTCTCTTGGAGATCGGAACTAAAGATTTACTGGGATTCTAGACCCTTATAAAGCATGAGAGCTTGGATCTTTTGTCTACTGTGCTGCCTTCAATGTGAGATTCCTATTCTTCTTTGTGGTGTCTTATTTGATCCCTCCTCCTAGGAAATGGCGCCCTGGCGTTCTCTCTGTGATGTAGTCTCTGCTTACTCAGATGTCTGAATCCCTCGACTCGTTCTCTG
The DNA here is from genome assembly GCA_004027185.1 of Glis glis. Taxonomy (NCBI): domain Eukaryota; kingdom Metazoa; phylum Chordata; class Mammalia; order Rodentia; family Gliridae; genus Glis; species Glis glis. The sequence goes on from PVJS01004813.1 coordinate 23,004, forward strand.
GACCCACCAATTCTTTATCTCCTGACCTTTCTGCATTTGTTCCTATGGCACAATTTGATTTGTCAGCACTTTCTTGTCTTGCAAGTCGTTTCCATCGGGGCTCCCACACAGGCCTCCGTGCAGTCTTGAGGCTGACAACCTGGCTCCAGGGGACTGTGGTCATAGGGGGTGGTGGTGTGGCTCGTCACAAGGGAGCACAGGGCCCTGGAGCTCCCCTTTTTGCATGTCAGTGAGGCAGGGCAGTCTCCCTTAAAAGTGGGCATGGATGGGCCAAGTAATTGGTTGTACCCCAAGTAATATGTGAGGACACACTTTTGAGGGTCTTTCAAGGCTAAATGTGACAATATGGGGATACCTTTCTTTCTTGGTCTCTCTTACTTTCATACTCTAACCTCACCCAACATCAAATTTCTTTCATCAGCATTTAAATTTCAAAATCATGACTTACCACTATTATATTCTCAGTAGCTTGAACTTTGAAGGTGAATGCTGGTGGGGAACACACTTCATTCTGGTGTTCTAGATGCTGGGGTGATGCTTATGAGGATAAAATCCAGAGACACAAAAAGAAGGTTGGAGAGGTGACAGCCCAGAAGGCTTGCTTTTCCTTTGGGGCTGACCCTGGTGTTAGCTATTCTTAATTTTTAAATCAACGCCGAGTCATAAAGATGAGCAAGAGGCTATAAGCCCAGGGTTACCCTGACTGGGGTAGGGAATTAGAATGTGCAGGATTATTTGCATGTATAGCATCTAATTAACTCTTGAGGAAGAGGTGAAGTCCATTCTGATGCGTTTCAACTATAACCCCTGCATCTTCAGCTGGTGATAATTGATATAACATTCATTGGCTTCTCTAAGCATCCGTACTGAACCAGCAGACAGATGTGGTTCTGGTTTGGAAGACGGATGAGCCAAATATCCTAATGCAGCATTTCTGACTTCCTGCTGATCTTGCTGGCAGATCTGCCTGATGGAACAGGGGCTAGACTGCTTAAATTTGCTACAAGAAAGAATGTTAAAGTAAGGAATAAACAAGATAGCTTTTGCTTGGTCAATATTCAATTAGGTCTTTTTGTCTTTATCCTGAGTTTTTAGATGGCAGGGTTGCATTTCTTCAATATGTTGAAATAGGATTTATTTTTCCTGGGGGCAAATTTCTGAGAAATGTTTGAGACTGCAAGATAACCAGATTTTTGAAAACCAAGCCACAGGGGTAAAGCTGTTCAGTAAAATGATGGAAATAATAAAAACAAAAGTGTGATTAAAAATGCAAATATGAAGCTGGGCGTGGTGGCGCATGCTTGTAATCCCAGTACTTGGGAGGCTGAGACCAGAGGATCCGGGTTCGCGGCCAGCCTCAGCTACTTACTGAGGCCTCCGCAACTTAGTGAGACCCTGTTTCAAGATAAAGAATAAAAAATAGGACTGTGGGTGTAGCTCGGAGGTAGAATGCCCCTGGCTGGGTTCAATCCTCAGTACTGCAAAAAAAATGCAAATATGCAAGTATAAAAGTATGCAAGTATGCTTCAGGGCAAGGTCCTGAGGAGCAGCCTGAATTCTAGAAGCTGGGTTTGCACCAGAAATTTTCTAAGCAGCATTTCTCATTTCTGGGGAGCATGGTCTCTTTCTGTCACTCGCTGTGATATTCTGAAGTTCCCATGTCACTATGCACTGGGCATGCCTGGCTGGGCTCCCTCATCCTCCCCGGCCCTGCTCTTCCTTGTAATGGATGGGTCCTCCCTCCCCTTTCGATTTGCCAGTGGGCATGGGGGAGGTGGCAGTTCAAGTGGAGGTCTCCCATAATACTAGTTTTCTGGATCATTTGATTTATTTAAGTACCTACAATGCCAAGGCCCCTGGGCACTCATCCAACCAATCGCTTATGTTTCCATAAATAATGTCAGCTCTGGGACTCAACTGAATTAGGCCAAGGGCTAGCTACAGGGTTGTCTCTCGTGTTCCCTGAAGGTGAAGATATTTGGACTATCAGTGTATAAGAGCTTTTTCAGAAAAGTTTCCCAAGATCAAAACTTCAGAAACAGTGTCATTCAATATTCCATTCTCTCTCTCTCTCTCTCTCTCTCTCTCTCTCTCTCTCTTTCTCTCTCTTTTCTTTTTTGTGGACTTGGGAATTGAACACAGGAGTATTCTACCTCCAACCTATACTCCCAGGCATTTTTATTTTTTGTTTTGAAACGGTCTCTCTGGGCTGCTGAGGGTCTCAATACATTACTGAGGCTGGCCTTGATCCTGAGATCCTCCTGTCTCAGTCTCCCAAGTACTGGAATTATAGGTGTGTGCCACCACACCTGGCTCGATATTCCATTCTTATTGTATTTCAATAATCTATGTATAGGTCTCATTTTGGCTGGTGTAGAGAAAGGGGCTCTAGAAACTGATGTGGAGGAGACTTAGCATCTAACACACATTGATTAAGCCTTCCAGATTTACACTGAAAGGCAAAGTCTGACAAGATGTTATCGAAATGGCAGAAAAGAACTCACAGATTGATGAATTATATTTTCGCAAGCTAAAGTCAAGGAGAAATTTCAGTAAATGTTTGAAAATTCAAATTTCTTAAAATTTGTTCCTGGACCCTACTGATTAATGTAAAACACATCCTGGTATTTAAAATGAACAAATCATTAACCTTGGTCCTGCAATGAACCAATGCCATAATCAATAAACGGTGTTTGTTCTTTCCTGCCAAATAGTTGACAGATGACAAATGTCAGCCAATATTTGCAACAGACACTCAGGAGAGAGAGAGGTCACTTCTGGATGGCCTGCTACAGAGGGATTCTCCTGGGCAGTCTGATGCTCCCCTTGCATGGGACTGAGGACTTCCATGAGATGTCCAAGAATGAGGAGACCTGGGAGCCAACGATCAGAGTGAATACAGTTATTCCTAAAAGCTGCCCTGACGAGCTGCAGGAACTGGTTCCCCATGTCTTTCTGCTCTGTCCCTCCCCCACCTCGTTAAGATGAACTCTCTTCTACTCCCTCTTGCTTCTTCCTCTTAACACCTCCCGGGACTTAGACAGCAGGGCAAGGCCTCCCATACATAAATCTTTACTCTTCATCGCCCTGTAGATAAGACCATACTGCAAGGTTTGAACAAATCTTCACTGAAGGTTAGGTCATAGGTCATTCTGGAGAGGAGGTAGAGCACAAAGTGTGTGGCCACTGGTGCTCTCCATGGCTGCACAGCGTTGCTCTACGGGTCTGATACCCCCGGCCTGCCTCTCCGTGCAGCAGCAGTGCCTCCCATACTTACCCAATTGCCATGACCCATTCCCTATTTTACCCCAACACCCCCAGCCACCAGGAATCCATGATGGTTTGTTTTTTTTTTGGTGGTGGTACTAGGGTGCTCTACCACTGAACTACATCCCCAGCTCTTTTTATTTTTTTATTTTGAGATAGGGTCTTGCTAAGTTGCAGAGGCTAACCTTGAACTTGCGACCCTCCTGCCTCAGCCTCCCTAGGAGCTAGCATTACAGGCATGCACCACCATGTGCAGAATTCATTGTGCATCTTAATGTTTTAATTTTTTAAGTATCCTCTGTACCTGGCACAGACAAAGGAGTGAGTTCCCCTTTTCCTCCCCCCTTTGGTTTATAGCCTGTCTCCCAGAATGACTGTGTAGGAAGATCTACCGCACTCAAGAGAAACATATCCAACTTGATGGTACTTATGCCCTTTTACCTCAAAAGTGATTATATAAAAAATAGTATTGTGTAATACCAGAACACCAAGAATATACTAATGTTGGACAATTCTTTGACCTATTAGAGATGTAGTTTATTTGGAGGTGTGGTAGAAAGACATAGGAAGATACAAAAATTAGAGGGAGAAGCAAGGGGTAGAAATAACCCCTTAGTGAACCTTTGGTAGGCCTATGCTATGAGGTCTTTTCTTCTCATTATGCTAAGAGCTAAATGGACACCTTTTTTTTAGAAGTAAGTACCACTTTTCATTAACTACAATAGTTCTCATTAGTTTGCTTTTACCTAGTAACCTGAGCATATTGCTTATAAGATGAAAAATATGGCAGCTGAAATGGACATTTCCAGGCACCTCATTCATTTATTTAGCAGGTATTTAAAGGCTTGATATGTATAGGATATGGTAGATTCAAAAAATACAGAGTCCCTTTCCCTGGAGAGTTGCATCTAGCAGGAAACCAAGGTATGCACAGAGATTAAACAGATACATGCTTCTTGAGAGCTTAAATTTATTTTAGTTTTATTCCCCAAAGAAGACTCTGAAACCTTTACAGAAGGACTAAACCCAATAGTTCACAAGTTATTCCATGAAATCAAGAGATGGAATTTTTCCAAACACCTTCTATGAGGCCAGTATTACCTTAATACCAAAACCACATAAAGATACCTCAAGAAAAGAAAATGACTGATGAACATAGATGCAAAATTTCTAAACAAAATACTAGCCATGCATATTTAAAACCACATCAAGAAAAGTGTACACCATGACCAAGTTAGTTTCATCCCAGGAAAGCAAGGCTGGTTCAACATATGCAAATCAATACATGTTATTCACCACATAAATAGAACTAAGGACAAAAAATCACATGATCATCTAAATAGATGCTGAAAAAGCATTTGACAAAATCCAACACCCATTCATGTTAAAAACACTGCAGAAAATCGAAATAGAAGGAATGTACCTCAACATCATTAAGGCAATATACAATAAACCCACCCAAAGCCAACATTATATTGAATGGGGAAAAACTGCAGGAATTCCCTTTAAAATCAGAAACAAGACAAGGATGCCCACCATCACCACTCCTTTTCAATATATCCTCGAGTCTCTTGCCAGAGCAATAAGACAAGAGAAGGATATGAAAGGGATTCAAATAGGAAAAGAATCTTTATTTGCAGATGACATGATCCTATATTTAGAAGACCAAGAAAACTCAACCAAAAGACTACTAGAGCTGATTAATAAATTCAGCAAAGTAGCAGGATACAAAATCAACCTAAAAAATCAGTAGCTTTTCTATATGCCAACCATGAATTCACTGAAAAAGACATCTAGAAAATAATTCCATTCACAATAACCTCAAAGCCAGTCAAATACCTAGGAATAAACCTAACCAAGGAGATAAAAGACCTCTATAATGAAAATTATAAAACCCTAAAGAAAGAAATTGAAGAAGATCTTAGAAGATGGAAAGATCTCTCTTGCTCATGGATAGTCAGAATAAATATTATCAAAATGGCCATTCTACCAAAAGTGATCTACAGAGTCAATGCAATCCCTATCAAAATACCAATGTCATTTCTTCACAGACCTAGAAAAATCAGTCATAAATTTCATATGGAGAAACAAAAGACCCAGAATAGCCAAAGCAATTCTCAGCAATAAGAACTGTGCAGGAGGCATCACAATTCCTGACTGGAAACAAGAATTCTTTTTTTTTTTTTTGGCGGTACCAGGAATTGAACCCAGGGGCATTCTACCTCTGGGCTACACCCCCAGCCCTATTTTCAATTCTTTATTTTGAAACAGGGTCTCACTAAGTTGCGGAGGGCCTCACTAAGTAGCTGAGGCTGGCTGTGAACCTGTGATCCTCCTGTCTCAGCCTCCCAAGTACTGGGATTACAAGCGTGCGCCACCACGCCCAGCTTAAAACAAGGATTCTGATTCAAGTTGGTATTTTTTAAATTTCTCCCTTTTCTTTTCTTTTTTTCTTTTGATCCTTGGGATTGAAGCCGGGGCATTCTACTTCTGAGCTACATCTACAGCCTTTTTTTTTTTTTTGAAACAGGGTCTCACTATGTTGCTGAGGGTCTCATTAAGTTGCTGAGGGTCTCGCTAAGTTGCTAAGGCTGGCCTGGAACCTGTAATCTGTGTCCCACCAACCTGGCTTCCTTTCCTTTTGAGGGGAAGAGAGCTAATCCTAGGAAATACCATGAGGGAATAGAAAGCAGGATAGGGAAGGGAAGAAGGGCATTAAGAGAACCACAACTGAGTAGATGAGTAGCTATGGGCAGCTGGACCTCCAGCACCTGGAACCTTCTGAGAGTCTGTGGATCCCACTCGGAATCGTCTTCTTGAGGAGCACAGACCGTGAGGCAATTACCCACCAATCCCTAGCGCTCACCAGCTGAGGGCCCCTCCCAGGGTGTGCACTCCTGTTTTCTGGGGCTCCTGTCACTATCTGAACATACTCCTATGACTCCTTCTGGAAAGAGCTGCCAGAAGCTCTGGTGTGTGCAGGAATTGTCTGCATGTGACCGCTAGGTAGTCAGTGCCTACAGGCCAGGCAGTTGTCACCTTGGCTCTGGCCATAGAGCAGCAGCTCAGGACTTTCAATATTCACATGTCACGCAGTCTCACTCTATCACAGACAATATCCTTCTTCCCTCCCTGATGTGCTCCTTCCTGGGGCTTCTCCAAGAACTCTGGTAGTGTGGCTGCATCCTAGGATGTAGGCCTATTCAATCATCTGCTATTGACAGAAATCCCGGAAACCTGCTCAGTCTACCAATAGTCCTTGTTCGTCGTGGTTGTTTGGTAGCTTCTGCCTTTATGTTGTCAAAACGCTGATATCAGGCCACCCGTGCCATGCCAGCCCCTGGCTGGAAGATCAGCGCAGCACTGAAGTCCAGGAACCTGTGAGCTTGGGTAATCTATGCCCATTAAAGAAGAGAGTTTTGGTGATTCAGGTCACTGACATTATTTGTGCTCCTGAGTCAGAATTGCAAGTCTTTTATCTTCAATTGTTTTACTCACTTAAAGTGATGCAAAGCTTTCTCAGAGATGCACTCCCAAAGTTACCAGCTCTTTTAGTTCTTGAGCACACACATTTCCCCAGGCAGGTGCCCAGCAGGAAATGGGTCTGAGGGGTGTCTAGTCTTGGCTGCCAGAATGAGGCCTTCTCCTACTTCTGTGTCTCAGCCTCTGAGATCAGATGTGGCCTGACATTCCTCTCCTGCCCTGGGAGAATGGCATCACTTCTGAGTAAAGGTCCACTTCCTCAGAGGGCTCTGTATCTCAGAGAGATGCTCTGGAAAAGAGGCATGCTGGAGTCATCTTAAGCTTTGCCCTTTACTCATTAAAGTTCTTTTTTTTTTTTTTTTTTGGTAGTGGGGTTGAACCCAGGGACATTCTAACCTCCAAGCTATACCCAGCCTTTTTTGTTTTTTATTTTGAAATAGGGTCTTGTTAAGTTGCTGAGGCTGGCCTCAGACCTGTGATTCTCCTGTCTCAGCCTCCCAAGTGCTGGGATTACAGGCTTGTGTCACCACACTTAGAGCTTTAACCAGTAAAGTTCTAAGATGATGAGAGATCCTGGGAGTTAAGGGTGAGCTTGGGGGATGTGGCAGCAAATAAGGACAGACATGAGTTGAGAGAACCCCTCACGAGATTAAATAAAGAGAACACTGGAACAAAAGCTGGAAAGACACAGAAGGAAAGGCAGAGACAGAAGAAAGAAAAAAGAAAAGGATAAAGCACATCCTTTTGTAAATCTTAATAGGACATGTGAGAAAAAAATCTAAACATCCACAAAGGAAATACAAAAAGCAGTTCACACACAGTACTATCTATGTCCTCAGAGATCCACCCAAAGAAAATAAGTGCTTGCATATATGTGGTGGGGCATAAGAAGTGTTCTTACCATTGCTACTACCCGGCAGATGAGCTGTATTCTTTAGTAAGCAAAATGCAGATGCTTCCCTTTAAGAATCCCGCTACAGTGATTTCTATATATTGAATATGTTACATTTTGCAACGTTTTTCTTTTTAAAGTATACCTTTGTATTCCAACTTCTCCCTTCTTGAACTGAGATGGTTAACTTTTTTGCTGCTGTTTTCTATTGAAGTGATTAGACAAACTGTTAGTATTCCCAGCTCTACACAGTAACAGCCAGGAGTAAGACCAGACCAGACACTGTTAGTGGTGCACACCTCCTATGACATCTGTTTTGCCACTGTAGAGTGAATCTCTATAACAACTTGACATACTATGTGCAGTTCAGTGTCAGTAGAGGCTAACTAGCAAATAAATGCCTCCATGTTTTCTATGAGTGCTGCAAGAACTTTTGCAATCCTTTGATCTGATCATCCCCTTGGCTTATAGCACTCAACGAATTCACTGCCTTTTCTCTGTCCTGCAAGCATTAAGACTCTCTTTTTCAGGGCAGTGCTATTATGAATTCAGTTTAAAGAGTGAGTCTGACCATTTTATTGCTTGTGGCATTATATTAACTCTTGCTTTTTATGAGAAACAGGATGGGAAAGATGATCTGCACTTCTGTCATAGATCCTGGATTCAAGGAGTGACAGCTTCGATTTCCTTGCCAGACGACACTGGTTGTCCTCTCTTACCTGCCTGCATCAATTCACTCAACATATCCTTCTTGCACACCTGTTATTGAGGGCATAAACAAGGGTTTATTGGTTGTTGCATCCACATATTCTACTCTAAGAGCAGCAGGGATTCCCAAATATAATATACACATCAAAATACATATTTGTCAAAAAAAAATCAGAGTCCATGGAAAGGGTACCGGTCACAAGTGTGACTGGCTTCACCTTCAGAGGGAGCTTTGGGGCAAATGAGATAAACATCTGACCATGCTACTTTTGTGTAAAGAAGACATTTTTCTTTAAAAGCCATGCTACAGTTTGCTTGTGTAGCTTGCAAGCATGAAGAAGGCTGGGGTGATTTCTTAAGTTGTGCTGGGCACGTTGAGTTCAAGTCCAAACATATACGCTCCTCTTCAATATTATCTCATTTGGCCCAAATATGACAAGTACGGAAAGTTTCTCCACACTACACTTGTAAAACCTCACTTGAGTGCAATAATCCCATTGCAAAAGGGCCTCTGGTACACGCTTCTGCTTTGTTCATGAACAAATTCAGATGCATGCTGATTGATAAAAGAAAAAAAAAAAAGAAGTTCTAAGACTAATTTTTCCTTTAAATTGGAAAAAATCCCCACCTACATACACTCATGAAAGTTATGGTGTTGACCTGGTTTAGGGATAGTTGGAGAACCACAAAGTTGGATGGATATATGATATGAGTTTTACAAAATATATTTTGGCAGAGTAGATATTGCCATTGAGGTGGAGTTTATCATCCACCTACCCAAGCCTATGTCAGAGACCTTCAGAAGAATTGCACATAGTTTTCACAAATCACTTTCCTGCCAGAAAGCTTTGAGCTGGAAGGAGCTAAATATTCAGGTCCATAACTCTAGCACTGATTTCTCACCCTCCAGGAGACCTTCAAAATTTGCTCTATCATGTTTCATCTGTGTTCATTTCAGGTCCTTCCAAAGGTCTCATTTCCTTGTCCAGGTACCCATCATCACCTGGACTCTTTTCTACATTGGTACATCTTTTAATTTCTCTCTTTCCTCTCAAGTCCTTCCTCTGTATCTAGTTTACCTATTGGCTGAAAGGCTTTTGAATCTCTCTGAGTCCTATTATCGATTTGACACCCTAACATCTCAGTTCCTTGGTAGTGTCAACCACAGATTCCTCCCATATTTATAGCCTAAAGGTCTTCACTAGGAAATTTGCCAAATTAAAATTTGGGGGTTTTAGCACCACACCTTCTGATCACTCCCAATTCTACACAGGCTCATGGGCACGCCCGCCTTCACTGCCACAGGTCTTCAAATCATCATGACCTTCATGTTGGTGACCCCAGCACTTTCTCTCTGTGGTCAGTTCCTAAACGTGCCCTCACTTTCCTTCCGATCTGTGATTTAGCACATCGTTTATTGGATATCAAGTTCATTCAAATGCTTTGACGCCTGCCTGGAAAAACTCCCAAATATCTCCATTCGTGTCACCCAATACTGTGAGACAATCATAACACACACCAAACAACCGCTGCTCGTATCTCTAATAAAGAACTTCTCTACTTTGAGAATTCATTACTATCTGTCTCCTTACACCTTCCACTGTTCTCCATATTTAGTCTCAGTTGAAAACATGCTTCACGTTTCAGAGAGAAATCAGATGCTATTGAACAGACTTTTGAATTCTCCCCACAATACAATCTAAATGTTGATCTTCATCTGTATCCATCTTCTCATCTTCCTCCCTTTCATTATAGATTTACTAAACCTAAATCCTTCCTCTTTTCATTATGTCCCACTTCTCCTACCTTCTGTGTCTTCCCTCTATCCTTCTATACTACACACACACACACACACACACACACACACACACACAAAATTTGAAACTCCAGAACTAAAAAGCACATTAACTAAAATGAATAATTCACTGGGTGGACTTAATAGTATATTGGAGATGACAGAATAGAGAGTCAGCGAAACTGAAGACAGATTAATAAAAAATATTCAATCTGGAGAACACAGAGGACAAAGGTTGATGAAAAATTAACAGAACCCTGGAGACCTAGAAGAAATATCAAATGGTCTAATACAAGTAAAATTAGAGTCCAAGGAGGAGGGGAGAATATGCAGCAGAAAAAAAAAATTGAGGAAGTAATGGTCTAAATTTCCCAATGTTGATTTAAAAAAAAATCAACTTAGTCATTCAAGAAACTCAGTGATCCCATGCAGAAAACACACAAAGAAACCCACACCCAGGCACTTCATGCCAATCTGCTAAAGTCCTAGAATAAAGAGATAATCTTTTTTTTTTTTCTGGTACTGAGGATTGAACCCAGGGGCATTCTACCTCCGAGCTACACTCCCAGCCCTTTTTATTTTTATTTTTAAATATGGTTTCACTAGCTTGCTGAACGTCTCACTAAGTTGCTACAGCTAGTCTCAAACCTCCTGTCTCAGCCTCCCAAGGGATTACAGGCGTGCGCCACTACACCTGGCAAGAGATCATCTTGAAAGCAGCATACAGAATGATGGGATGAATGATGGGTGGATACCATAAAAAATAGAGTCCAGGAGACAATAATATTACAAATGATATTGTGGTAGTGGACAGAGAGAGAGAGAGAGAGAGAGAGAGAGAGAGAGAGATTGATTTAGGGAGATACCAAACTTACCCAATATTCTACATATTCTGTATCTAGTGAATATAGTATTAAAAAGTGAATGTGGCAAGAAACGCTTTGAGTGTGAATAACATGGAGAAATTTGCAAAGCAGAATGTATAGGAGCAGGCAAAGAAATGTTGGGAAATTAGAATTATGTCATATAACCCGAGAAAGCAGTTTATGAAGCAAGGAGTCATCTGTTTCAATGCTGCCATGTTTCCAAGCAAAGTAAACATATGAAAGTGAAAACTGCTGGTGAAATAAGTAGATCTTTGGGTAAATTAAGAGTGAGAATTGGTCCAGCCTGGTGGCACATGCCTGTAATCCCAATACTTGGGAGGCTGAGACAGGAGGATCACAGGTTCAAGGACAGCCTCAGCAACTTAGCGAGACCCTGTTTCAAAAACAAAAACAAAAAATAAATAAAATAAAAAAGTCTGGGGTGTAGGTGTGGCTCAGAGGTAGAATGCCCTTGAGTTCAATCCCCAGAACCCCCCCCATGTGTGAATTTGCAGCCAACAGAACTGTGCCTTAAGAAAAGCTAAACAGTTCTTAAAAAGCTGATGTCATGGAAGTAGACGGTAGATAGTGGTTACCATAGCTGTGAAGGGAGAGAGAAAAAGAAATGGAGAGAGGATGCTTGACCTGCACAGCGATGCAGCTGGATAGGAGGAATGACGTCCAATTCTCAGCAGGATAACTATGACTGACAATGCTTAACTGTATAGTTCAAAATACCCTGTAGAGAGGATTTTGAATGTTCTAGACACAAAGATATGACAAATGTTTGAGATGATGGATGTGCAAATTACCTTGACCTGATCCTTGCACATTTTATATGGGTATTGAAATGTCACACTGTACCCTATAAATATTTACAACTACTATGTGTGAATTAAAAATATACATCAGGCCAGGCGTGCTTGTAATCCCAGTACTTGGAAGGCTGAGATCGGAGGATCCCGGTTCGCGGCCAGCTTCAGCTACTTTGTGAGGCCCTCCACAACTTAGTGAGACCCTGTTTCAAAATAAAGAATAAAAAATAGGGCTGAGGGTATAGCTCGGAGGTAGAATGCCCCTGGGTTCAATCCCCAGTACCGCAAAAAAATATATATTTATATATTTATATTCATATATATATGCATATATATATATACATACACACACACACACACACATCATGACGAGAGGAAAAAGGAAAGAAAGAAAAGAAGGGGGAAAAGAGGAGCTAAAAGCTTCAGTCTGAGAGAACTGAAACTATGGAAATGTGAATTTATACAATGGAAGGAGAAACACAAAAGAACATGGTTTCCCTCTAATGTTCTTGAATGGCACCTGACTATTTAAAGGTAAAAATAATACCATTTTTAAGGTGCAGTTTATAATGAATGTTGAAGTAAAAGTTAGGAGAACAATGGCACAGAGGACAGAGGGAGGGCCATTAGAATTATACCACTGTGAAGTTTTATGTTTGTGACTGGGAGACCGGAAGTGTGAAGTAGGAAATAGCAGGTGAGGAACGAGAAGTGTCAGAGGTGAATGAGAAATGATGGAATATAAACTCTAATGAGCAGCCAGGATTGAAAAGCCCTCTTCTAAACCCTCTTCTAAACTCTCTCCCAGATGCTTTGATCTATTTCCAAAGCTTTAAAAGTCATCTTTATGTTGCTATACTTTCAAATACATACTTTTAAAGTGAATTAATGAATAGGCTGAGTCTGCATCTAACATTGTAATCTCCCTTCCTGGCTATTGCATTTTTCCTGTTAGGATCTCCCTCCCTAGTCTATGAAAGAAAGAGACTTTCCTAAACAAACACCTTTGATGTTTTCTCTATAAACACAACAAAGCAAAACAAAACAGGTTACATGGAAACCAAATCAAAAAACAGTAGTGAGGAAGGTGGATGATGATCCTCTTTGGTCTGTCTCAGATTTTATTTGTTCAGGATTCATGAATTAGTAATTATTTCCATGATTGCACAAAGGTTTATAGTTAGAACCACTGAATTCAGTTAACTACTGAGACAACTCGAAACATCTAATGATTTTTTTAAGTTTAACCATAAGAAACTCTCACCAAAATTTTACCATATAGAACCTGACTTCTAGGTGCTCCCTTTATGTTTCCAAGATAGTAAATCTAGTAATGGTTTATTCATTCAATACATATTTATTGAATGCCTACTGACAGTGCTCTCAGGTGTAGGGCATATAGCAATAACACATCAAAGTCCTTGCTTTATGAAATTTATCTTTAATACAGGGAGCCGGTAAGTAAGCAGCAATCCAGGAAGAGATATTGCTAGGAAGAAAAAATAAAGCAACAATAGAGGAATCCAGAGAACAGGAGTTGGTGTGAGTGATGGAGGGGACCTGTTTTAGAAAGTGGGTTCAAGGCGTCTTAGAGGATGTCACCTTTGGTCAGAGGCCATTCAACTGTTTTGTCTTGAAAACTGCTTTGTCTTGTGTTTCGTTTCCAGCACTCCTGGGTTGGTTTCTCTGGAAGCAGAGGCTGAAACAGACTTTGAGGTGTGCAGTGTTAATGAGGGATCAATACCTGTGAAATGAAGGGAGGGAAGGCAGGGTTCTGCAGAGGAGGATGGAGAAGTGTTATGCCTGACCCACGCCCTTTTTATTTATTTATTTATTTTTATTTATTGAACCCAAAAGCATTCTACCCTTTAGGTACACCCCCAGCCCAATTTTTAAAATGTTTTATTTTTAAACAGGGTCTCACTAAGTTGCTGAAGCTGGCCTTGAACCTGCAATCCTCCTGTCTTGGATTCTCGAGTACAGAGATTATAGGCGTGTGCCACCACACCTGGGTGACCCAGGCCTTTAAAAAAAAAAAAAGCATTTCCTGAAAATAGCTTTGTTCACTCTTTGACCCAAATAATCCATACACTGTTAAGTGAGTCATTGAACAAATATTTAATAAATACTGTGAACTGTGCACAATGATTAGGATGGAGTAGGAAGGTGAAGCAAGTTTCTACCCTCTTAGAGTCTTCAAGTCCAATGTGATAGAGGTGTATGTGAACAATTTCAATTCAACATGGAAATTGTATTAAAGGGGGCTCAGAGCACATCAGAGGGGATGGTTAAGTGCTTTACCTGGAAGTATATTTTGTTGTTAACTGACCTGGCAGGCTCATTGGTATGCAGTCTTCCTCAAAAATCAAGTATTCTACTGGAACAATATATTTTGGAGGAGGCAGAAAGTTGATAAGCCCTGCCCTCGGAATCTCCCTATCTAGGACATCTCTTCCATGCAGGACTCTGGGGCTTCTGCTGATTCATTTTTGGAACACTTGGAGAGATAATGAGTGAGTCAAACTTTCTTTCAGGTGAGAGACTAGGGCCTGTATTAGTTTTGCACTTAAATCCTCATGGTTACAGCTATACACAATGCATAGGTAATTTCCCTGCCCAGAAGACATTTCTGTGTAAATGAGCAGTGCATAGATGCTTGGAAGATATTTATGCACTACAATACAGCAAATCTATTTGTGTGTGTGTGTGTGTGTGTGTGTTACTGTGGATTGAACCCAGGAGCATTCTACCTCTGAGTTATATCCTCAGCCCTATTTTATTTTTTATTTGGAAACAGGGTCTCACTAAGTTGCGGAGGGCCTCACTAAGTTCTGAGGCTGGCTGCGAACCTGCCATCCTCCTGTCTCAGCCTCCAAAGTACTGGGATGACAGAGGTGTGCCACTGCTCCTGACTTTATAATCTATTTTTATTCAACTAATGTGTACAAGCTCTGTTAAAGATTACCAAGAAGAGAGCCCTTCCTAGCCAAAAGTAAATCTGGAAATTCTAAAAGAGTGGAAAAGAAAAACCCCTGAAAACAAAGAGGTTGAATAAGAAATAAACCTATGGAAGAAAACTGCATAAAGTCTGCATTTGGAAAAATCCAGATGCTTTGTTTCAGAAAAAGGATATGTATCAACAATATAATTATTGTGACTATTAGTTTTCTGTGCATTTATTTTCCTTTATGCAAATAACATACACTTATTGAAGAGTTCTAGGAATGTTTGAAAAGTGCAAAGAAATATTAGTACCACCTATTGTTTCACAAGTCAAAAATAACTGTCAATGTCTTATAATACTATTTCTATATATTTCTCCATTGAATTTTTTAATTAACATTTTTCCAGTCAAAATGGAATGCTGGAATGAAAAGGTAGTTCAAGTTCTAGGACAGAAGAATTACAGAGAAGCAGAGGAACTTTGTTCAACAGCTGTGAGTTTGAAGAGTGACTTGACTGTGAGGGTCTTAAGTGTTACTGTTGTTGCTCTTGGCACTCCAGTTTGTGTGTAGTCTTTTTTATTTATTTTTTGTTACTGAGAATTGAGCCCAGGGGCATTCTACCTCTGGGCTACACCTTCAGCCCTTTTTATTTTGAAACAGGTTCTCGCTAAGTTTTTGACTGGCCTGGAACCTGTGATCTTTCTGTCTCAGCCTCCCAAGTACTGGGATTATAGGCATATGCCACCATGCCCAGCTTGTGTTTAGTCTTTAATACTACAGGAGAGAAAGGTTTACATACAGAAGAGGATAGAGTGAACTTTTATACTGAGAACAATTTTGCTTATTTCAGGCTTTTTTTTTCTAATGAGAATGCACAGGCAGTATGGGAATGAAATCCTTGTTACTGGAATTGTTTGGCCTTTTGATCTGTTTCTCCTTGGCTACCTCCCTGACTTACATATGCTTTACTGAGAATGTCTATTATGCTTACTACTACCTGGGAAACTTAGGGCAAATCATCCATTATCTGATGAAGTTTGTTCTCAGACTAAATTTGTCTACTTGTTTTCCAAGCAGTATACAATTTTAGGCGAGGTAAATGAGATGTGTTAAAAGCAAACTAACACATTTTCCAGTGACTTTTTGAATCCATTATTGAAGAATTTTACCTGTGTCTCTTTGTTTGTCAAGCCCTTCATACACCTACCTGGATGGGATCCTAAAGCTGCATTTTACCTCTTTCCCTGGATGGCATGTTTGATGTGTGATCTTTGTGTGAGGAACTATAAAACAGAGAGATCCACAAGGTCTTTGAAGGTGGAAGGTGGACTTCATGTGGTCATCTTAGGGTCCCATCTGAGACCTTAGCAGGAGGCTGTAACAAATTTACTTTGCAATATGCTGAATGAAAGTCCTTTTTGTCTCATAGGTACAAAACTGCCTTTTCCCCCCTTAGTGGCAGTGATTTATATTTAGAAAATTGCTTTCCTTGGAAAGTGCTTTAATGTCTTCCCTATGACATCATTCCTTTATTGTTGCATGAAAAAAACAAAAATGAGTCATGAAGGGGATCACTGTGAAGGCAGCACAACCCTCTTGTTCATTCATGAAAAAATAGATATTTAAAAAAATGTTTGGGTTAGCCAGGTGTGGTGGCACACGCTTGTAATCCCGGTACTTGGGAGGCTGAGACAAGAGGATCACAGGTTCTCAGCCAGCCTCAGATACTTAGTGAGGCCCTCTGCAACCTTGTGAGACCCTGTTTCAAAATTAAGAATAAAAAAAATAGGACTGGGGGTGTAACTCGGAGGTAGAATGCCTCTGGGTTCAGTCCCCAGTGCTGGAAAAAAAATATTTGGGTTGATTTTTGGTTGTTTGGGGACCAATACAATGTGGCTGAAAATAATAGTAAAACACTAATTCTTTGGTTTAAAAAAATGGACTAAACTGATTAGAAGGGAATGCACTCTATTGCTTGGGAAGCACATTTATGAGAGTATGAATCCTCCTTAGTGAATGGTCATAGAAGCCAAAGTGTAAAATATGGTTAGAGCTCTCTCTTCTCTGGGCACATTATACATTCATAGAAAGGGAAGTGCCTCTCTAAAATATGTTAAAAATGAGTATTGTGTTAAAAAATGGAGACTCTTGTTTTATCCCTACTGCCTTCTACATAATTAGGGGTTTTCAATAAAGTTATCCCTTAGCATTCATGAGGGATTGGCTCCAGGACCCCAGTGGATATCAAAATCTGTAGATGCTCAAGTGCCTTATATAAAATGGTATAAGCCGGGCGTGGTGGCGCACACTTGTAATCCCAGTACTTGGGAGGCGGAGACTGGAGGATCCAGGTTCATGGCCAGCCTCAGCTACTTAGTAAGGCCCTCCGCAACCTCATGAGACACGGTTTCAAAATAAAGTATAAAAAATAGGGCCAGGGGTGTAGCTCGGAGGTAGAACCCCCCCTGGGTTCAATCCCCAGTACCGCAAAAAAAAATAAAAATAAAAATAAAAATAAAATGGTATAGTATTTGCATATAACCTTTGCAAATCCTCCTGTATACTTTAAATCATCCCTAGATGATGTATAATATCTAATATAATGTAAATGTTACATAAATAGTGATTATACTGTAGAGGGGGGGTCTGTGGGGTCTGTACATGTTTGATACAGATGTGACAATTGCAGGAATAATTACATTGTCCACTTCAGCAACAATATAACTTTTTTAAAAAATATTTTCCATCTGAGGTTGTTTAAGCCTACCTTTCATGAACTGAGAGGATCAGTAGATGGCATATAGGTTACTTTCCTGTTCTCTGGGTTTTGGGAAATGATGCTCCTAGAGGTGTGGCAGTTAAGCCTGAATTCTCCTCAAGTGACCAGCATCATGTCCCCAACACACACACAGGAACACCACATCCTCCCAACGTTCTCCACGTGTCCATGGGCCCCAGTGCCTGGGCTTCACAATCTCACTTTCCCTACTTAAGTCAGGCATCAGACTTTAGTAAATGTAAAAAGGTGTCTCTTTATCCCTACTCTTCATTATCAATTACTTCAGATAGAAGTGAAGATTTAATAATAGAAATATATTAATGGTTTAAAAGTATTTTTCATGCTGCATGTCAAAGCTTTGGTTTTTGGACCTTTGCCATTATGCTGTATAAATGTGAAGAAAAGTTGAGATTCTGCAGTGAATATTTCCTCTTTGGTTGTGAATATATTGAATTTGAACTGGTTCGGTGTCCCCAGCGGTGAGGGGTTTTGTTTGTTTGTTTGTTTTTGCATTTTATGGTTTGAGGGTTTAAACCCAGAGCCTCACACATGCTAGGCAAGTGCTCTAGCAATGGGCAGCAGTTGGTTTTTAAAACATGTTATATTTGTGTTCCCATCATAAGAAACAAAGTCTTGGAATAAAATGTTGATTTTTTTGTTGTTTTGTTTTCAATAGGTTCAATTATTTCTGTTATATCTTAGAGAATGAAACTAGAAGAAAGTCTCAAGACATTTATTCTGGAATTCTCAACTTTGAAAATATACGTGTCATTCAATGTGATGCTCAGGCTGAAATGGGTTTCTTGTGTAGCATCCTCACCTGCACATGTATGCACCTGCTTTGAGCCAGGATGCTCACTCACTGAACATCCATTGCAGGTTCTTTCAGGTACAGGACATGGCTCTGTGTGCTTTGGGATTCTAAATTGAATGGGGCAGTAGAGAATGTGGTGTCTGATAACAGGATTTGTGAGGATTTGAGTTGGGAGAAAAGATGGTTGCCACTATCGCAGCTCCAGGTCTTCCTGCTACAGCCTTGTTCTCAGCAAAGCAGGAATCTTTCAATATTCCTAAGGTCTGAAGAGCAAATTCAGTTTTATTGTCACAGACCTAGAGTGAGGGCTGGGACCAGGGCTGATAGAGTTTGTTGCTTTCTTCCTTGCTCAGGCAAGCAGCTGTGCATGGCAGTGTGATCAGAGAGGGGCTGCCTTCCATACTCAGGGCTTCTGGGAAAAGTTTCTGTCTCTAATAAGCAGGGTGAGCACATACCCCAGTTTTCCTGAAATAGTACTAGAGTATGTGTATTATACTAGTATAATTATTAAAAGTATCTCTTTTTCAAAAATATTCTGGTTTGAATGATAAATTTTATGATCCTCTGTGAATAGGAGAGAAATGAAATCATTGACCTCTCCTCCTTCCTGTTTCTGATAATGTGAAGTGAGTTTAACAGGCCAGAAGAAAAGAGCCAAGAGAGAATCAGATCTAGAACCAACTGATTCTGGAACGTCAGCGACTGGATTTGATAATGAAAGCATAGGCTTGCTTTTATCATTTAAAACATTTTTAGGGGATTGTTGTGGTCAGATAGAGTACCCCCTGAAGAGTTCATGTATTAATGTTCAGGGTTGACATGGTTCAGTTGTGGGGGTTGTAATCTCAGGGTGGTAACCTGGGCCAGTGGGATGTGTCTAGAGAAGCTGGGTCCCTGGGGGTGTGGCCTTGGGGATTGTGCTTGTGTTTTTGAATCCCCCTGCTTGCTTGCTCTGTTTCTTGCTTCTGGCCACTGTGATGTGAGGAGCAGAGCCTGTGTGCTCTCCCTCTCTCTACTTCCCACTGCCTTGCCCTGAGATCCAAAGATGCCAGCCTCACAGGGACTGAACCCTGAATCTTCAATGATCTGTGAGTAAATAAATCTTCCTTCCTCTAAGTTGAGTGGTCAGGCTTTTTGAATTAAGGCAGTAAGAATGTTATCTGAGACAGAAATTGGTACTGGAGAAGTGGGATCGTCACTGCTCTATCTAGGTCTGACCAGGTGTTTTGTGAGTCTTTGGAATTGCTTTGTGAGAGGAAGTTGGAAGGGCCAGAATGTGGTCAGAAAAGCAGATGGTAGAGACTGTGCTCAGGAGATTTGAAAGGGCAAAGGGGACTCAATAGGAAAATGGGCTAGAGGCCACACATGTTACATTCTGGCAAAGAACTTATCAGCATTTTGCCCATGTCCTGAAACTTTGTGCAAGGCTGAATTTAAAGATGATAGGCTGATTAAACTGGCAGAGGAAATCCCAAAAGAGCAAAATATCCAAATTGAATTATGGATATTGATGTCAGCATTCAGCCAGTTGTACACAGAATTTCAGGAGTTGAGAGCAAAGCCGAGAGACTTTATAGATTTGCAGTTTGGCCATAAAGGCATGTGTAAAACTGGGGCCGAGAGAGATGGTGCTGTGAAAGAAAGTAAGATGGCTAAATGGAGGTCAAATGCTTTGATGAGGAACAAAGAAAGGAATGTGTTTTTCACAGTTCAAGCCCAAGTGAAGAACCAGGGAAGCAAGGGCCCAGCGCTGGTGGCTTTAATGGAAACGGGCCCAGAGGCAGTGAATGAAAAGGGCATGATTACCTTTCCTGCTGGTGGTAGATTTTGGCAGTCACGTAATGCTGGCTTAGTTGGAAAAAAGGGGTCATGGAGGCTTTCCCCCAGATTTCAAGAAAGGCCTGGGAAGCCAGGCAACATGTGGTAGGGTCAGAATCCCTGCAAGTAGGCCCAAATGGGGCAATTTGTGAAACTGAGAATGAAGCCAAGGTTTGAAGAAAAAAAAAACAAAACAAGATTTAGAAATTCCAGAAACATGGAGTGACTGCAAGGAAAGGCTGCAAGCTGCAGCCATGGAGCCAGGCTGGAAGAGCCAGTATGCCATCCATCATAATCAATCAGGCCATGGGCTGGGGCTGCTCCCATTGCATCTCACCACCGTGTGTTCCAGATGCCAGAAGTGGAGCTGCAGGATCAAATGCTTTCCCTGCTGGATTTTGATACTGTTTTGGTTCTGTTCCTGGGGGTGTGGCCTTGGGAATTATGCTTCTATCTTTGAATTCCCTTGCTTGCTTGCTCTCTCTCTCTCTTGCTTCCAGCCTCTGTGATATGAGGAGCAGAGCTCAGGTGCTCTCCCTCTCTCCACTTCCTGCCACCATTCCCTGAGCTTCGGACCCTGGCCTCAGATGGACTGAACCCTGAATCTCCAGAAAACTGTGAGCAAATAAATCTTCTTTCCTCTAAGTTTATGGCCAGTTCTTTGGATTATAGTGGTGAGAATACTGACTGAGACAGGGATCCTTCATTATTTTGGGGGAAGAGTATGAAGGAAAGGAGAAACTGAGTTAGGCCTTTCCATGATCTTTCAGTCTGTAGTAGACCTTGGTTCTATTTTTCTACCATTTCTGTTCAACCAAGCAAATGTAATTTTGAAAATTTATTTTTAAAAGAAGTGTGGAGAAAATAATACTAAATATAACTCAGAAACTTTCCCTAAAATTATTTAAAATCCACCATGAACCCTAGAACATGATGAACTGCCATCACCCTATGGTCAACAGGTAACTCTAGGGACTCAAAATTTTGACTTTTATATCACTAAAAGTGGCTAGATTTAGAATTTGCATTTTGTTTATAGGTAAGGCATTGTGTTCTATTTCAGAGGAGGGTATTTAGCTGAGAAACTCTGAAAACTGCGATACAGAAACGAGAACATTCTTCCATTTATTTACATGTAATCATCTTAGGAAAATGATGAGTGAAACACAAGATTTTCTATATGGCTTTTATTGAAAAATGAGCCATTATCTAACTAACCTATGTTCACCCAAACTGAACTAAAACCCATCTAAAAATTGTTTTAGTATTGATATCAAAGGCTAAATTGTACAGGTCTCCTCTCATGTACATATATTAGTGTTTGGTATAATTCTATCTATCTATCATCTATCTATCTATCTATCTATCTATCTATCTATCTATCTATCATCTATCTATCAAGAGATAAGTGTCTAGTACAACTTATAAAGCAAAGCTATTGACTTTCAAGGGAGAAACTGCAGGGAGAGGATCCATACATGCATCATCTCTAGCACTATGTCTGACACATAATTCAATGAGGCATTTCTTTGTTTACTCTCTTCTTTACAGTGTTACAATATTGTGATGTGCTTCTATGAAGTTTGGGTTTGAAAGGAACTGAATACGTAGAGGTTGGTTTTCTTTTCTTACTCTAGGTAATGCATTTTTCTTAACACTGGCTTCTTAAAGAAGACAGTATTCTTTTTCTTTTTCTTTCTCTGGAAGTCCATGGAAATTGCTGCACTGTGGTCGGTTGAAGAATGGAGGGTCAATTCTTGGTTACTGATTTGTCTCAATGAGCTCAACACCTTTATATACCTATAGTGAAATGCAATAGCAGGAAGTGTAGTCTCCCCAGCACAACTTCCTATGGTCCTTCTATTGGGTCCTATGATCATTTTGCCCTTACCTCTGTGGCAGAAGAAAGGACATCATGCTTAACAGCCCTACCAAGACTACATGGAGTAAAGAGAATATCTAACACTTGGCACTCCCACTAGTAGCATGCAAAACTGTTCAATCCCCTGCATCCTTGCAAAAATGGATATTGCTTTTTATTTTTTGCATCCATATGGCAAAGACTCATAAAAATGGATGTCTTATTGCTGTCATAATTTTATTTCTTTAATCACTATAGAGGATGTATTTTTGTTATTTCTCTCTTTTATTTTTTTTAACCCAGGGGTGTTCTACCATTGGGCTACACCCTCAGCCCTATTTTATTTTTTATTTTGAAACAGGGTCTTACTAAGTTGCTGAAGCTCTCCCTAAATTGCTAAGGCTGGCCTGGAACCTGCAATCTTACTGTCTCAGCCTCCCAAGTACTGGGATGACAGGTGTGTGCCAGCATGCCCAGCTTATTTCTCTTCCTTTTTAAATTATCTATTCCTGTGTTCTCTCTTTCTATAAGAATACATTTTCTTTTCTTACCTTAATTTTCTTTGCATTAACTAAAACTGTGTGTGTGTGTGTGTGTGTGTGTATGTGTGTGTGTGTGTGTACTTGACAGAGTGGATCTAACTTGGACTGAGCCTCAGGTGAAAGTAATGTCAGCATCATCCCACTTTCATGTCAATATTTTGAGCAAACAAGATGTTCTGATACCCCAGCTAATTAATCGACTAATCAATTCACCAGGTTGTGCAGCCACTTCGCAGGTGTGTATTGAGAACCTATTATTCCAGGCACTGTTCTAGGAAGACACAGCTGCAGGGAGACAACACCCTCATCTGTATGGAGCTTACACTGCAGTGGACAGTATGCCTGAGAATTAGCAAACAGATGAAGGATACATGCTATGAAGAAAAGTATATCAGGGTAAAAGGATAGCATGTGAACCTGATGAGGGTATTTTGTTTTGTTTAATTAATTAATTAATTAATTTATTTATTTATTTATTTTTGCAGTACCAGGGATTGAACCCAGGGGCATTCTACCTCCGCGCTACACCCCTGGCCCTATTTTTTTATGCTTTATTTTGAAACCGGGTCTCACAAAGTTGCGGAGGGCCTCGCTAGGTAGAGAGAGAGAGAGAGAGAGAGACAGGGAGAGAGAGAGAGAGAGAGAGAGCGAGCTGAGGCTGGCCACGAACCCGGATCCCCCAGTCTCCACCTCCCAAAGTACTGGGATTACAAGCGTGAGCCACCATGCCCGGCTGTTTTGTTTATTTATTTATTTTGTGGTACTGGGGATTGAACCCAGGGGTGTTCTACTTATGAGTTACATCCTCAGCCCTTTTTTAATTTTCATTTTGAAACAGGGTTATGCAGAGTTTCTGAGGCTGGCCTTGAACCTGCAATCCTCCTGTCCCAGCCTCCCAAATAATGAGATTACAGGTGTGTGCCACCATGCCTGCCAATGCTGAGGGTATTTTAGATCCCATACATTTAGCCTCATCATAAACATTAAATTGCCTTTAGACAAAAATGGAAGAATTGTCCTTTTGCAGCTCTACCTCTCTTTCTCCTCTTTCCTTTCTCAGTTCTTCTTCCTCCCTCCCTCCCTTTGGTCCTTTCCTTCTTTCTCATTTTGCAACTGCAGTCAGGGTAGATAAGGCAGACTCAGAGATGAGATCTAGGGTTATTTTTTTCTTTTTCTTCAAAAGATTCTATTCCTGGTGAGTATTTTATTATCCCTTCCAAGGAGCTAGCTCAACCTTGGTGAAATCGCCTTATGCTGGAAATGAATAAGTATCTTTCAGGTCCCATCAGCCCTCTCTCTTCACTGCCCAATCCCCAAAAGTAACTGGGGTTTGTACTGAGTGTTACATGACCTCAGAGCTTTTGCATGAACATGCTCAGCTAACGAGCCTTTTCTTGGACTGTGTGTATTGCCTTATCTCCATTTGTGAATAGATGTGTAATTAATTTTCAAGTGTTCTTCTTGATTCAGTCACTGAGCTAATGATGTTGAGGATAAAAATACTTCTAAAATGAAATTCATGCCAGTTCACTGCTGTCTGTCACTTCTTCACTATCATCTTTCTTTTTGTAGCTCATTTCAAATTAAGCCTTTGAAATCTCCTCATCCTATTTTAAAGGACCAATCTTAGAGGAATACTTGTACAATGACCCTAACTTATCTTACCTATTCAGTTCAAAGCTTCCAATTTAGTGGACTCTGTTTATATGTATTTACATACATCAGCATAATGTTCTCAGTGATTCCTTGGCCCTTAACTTTTCCTCTTAAAGTTTAAGTACCACTTTCTGAGATTGCTATAGAGCAGTATCTGGGCATTTATCATGGTCCTTAAAAGTTTAAGTACAATTCATATTATTGACATTAAATAAGTGGCTGGACACTAACCTTATTATCTTCCTTCTTGAGATTGGGTAAGAGAAAAAAAATAAAGTAACAAGTATAAAGATACCTAATTCTCCTGCCTACATGTTTGTTTACTAGCAGTATCTTCAGTCCAATGGGACCACATTTACCAGCAGCAGCAAAATCTAACAAGTAGTGGATTCTTTCTATGCTGTTCTTTGTCCCAAAACATTGGGCTAAGTATTTTTCCAACTACTCCTTTAATTGTTCCTGTTTACATTCAAACGTGTATCAATACTAATGGTGGCAGATAATTTAAGAGCTTTCCCAATCCAACGTCAAATTAAATAGAGTTTTGAAATGCACTTTGGTGCTTTAACGCAAGGTAATGAAGATTCACAATATTTCACACAACCTAGGGTATCTAGTTCAATTATGTGAGGAAGTTAAATAAGCCAAAGAGGGGCAGGGATGTGTCAGGAGTGCAAACAATGTCAGGTGCATCTGAATTCGTATCAGTACTCTGCCATTTGAGAAACAGGCGACCTCAGTCAAGTTGTTAAACTTGAAATGGTGACATGTTTATCCCATGGGACGTTTGAAAGGATTCAAAAGGATAAAAGCATGCAATCACTTAGCAAGTTACTCAGTACGTGATAGGTTCCCAATGCTAGACATATTATTGTTGTCATTATTTGGATAAATGTCAACTACTGGCTATATGTATTGGGTTCTTGAAAAGTCACAGATTAGGTTTCATGCCCAAATCCTTAAAATATATATATATATATATATATATATATATATATATATATATGTATATATTTATTCTTTGGAAAATATGTTATCAAAGACAAAAATGCCAGAAAATGTAAGCTAAGAATTACTAAGTAATCCTCTGGAACAGCAAGACTAAACATGGTTTCACAGAGGAGTAGATGCTGGTCCCATTCAGTCTTTACATGTTCTATAATGAATGGTTCTGAAAGTGGAAGTACACACCAAAGTTGCCGTGTTTGCAAAGAGAATCAAGAAACTCTAGGAATCTCTAGTAGCCATTTAGTTTAGAAAGCTAACATAAGGTTCTGTGAGTGTTCTGAAAATGAGGCAGAGAAGCCTCAATGTGGCAAATATAAGTAATGCTTTTTTTATAACATCTATGAAAAATGAGCCAACAACTTTGATACAGAGCAGCCTGGCTAGAAGTTTCTATCTTTCTTAAAACTAGAAGGACCATGGAAGCAGGCATGGTAGCACACACCTATAATCCTAGTACTTTGGAGACTGAGACAAGCAGATCACAGGTTTGCCGCCAGCCTCAGCAACTTAGGCCCTTAGCGACTTAGTGAGACCTTTTTTCAGAATGAAAAATAAAATAGGGCTGGGGGTTATCTCAGAGTCAAAAATCACACACACACACACACACACACACACACACACACACACACACACACACGATTGCAGGTTTGAGGCCAGCCTCAGCGACTTAGCAAGACCCTGTTTTAAAATAAAAAAAAAACATTTTAAAGGCTGAGGGTGTATCTCAGAGGTAGAATACCCTTGGGTTCACCTCCCAGTTTTAAAAAAAACAAAAACCTGAGGAATGCTCAGTCAGGGCAGTTTGCCCAGCTCCTGCACAATCACTTTCCATTGAGACCTTAGGATATAATGCGTGTGGACCACATCCAAAGAAGGCAACTAAAATGTCCAGGAAGCCAGAAGGGTATGGATAAAAAGAAACACCAACCTGAGTTTTTATATCTGGAAATACAAGTTTGGAGAGAATATGCCAAATGCATTGACAAAATTACAAAACATGAAAATAGACTTGTTGATTAAATTTGGGTCTTTTAGGCTGGGTGGGATACCTTGAAGTTTAAAAGAGATTATTTTGTACATATAACTGAAGGATATATTGTTCATAGCAATAATGAATCTATGGACCTTGTTAAATCAAATAAATATAAATAATATTTGAAGTAATATTATATGTTAACTATAATATTAATAAACATAAAAGCAATATAACTTTAAGAAGGCAATAATGAGTTATTAGATCAGAGCTTCAGAATAGGTTATTTGGATAAAAGAAGGAAGTTTACCTAACTGAGCTACAGTTAACTCCAATATATTTCTCTTCATTTCATTGTAAGAAAATTAGATTGAATTGTCCACTAGTCCTCTTCAGCAAAGCGATTTCTCCATTTAAAAGAAATAATTGTCTCAGTAAATTCTCTTCTTTTGTGAGATGGTCGTTCAGGTATAGCCACAAGAGGAGACAGAATTGGCTACACTCACAAGTCCTAGAGCCACAGCACTCTATGCAGGACCCCATAAGAAAGACACCAGGGTAGTCAGGAGGCAGAAGACAGAGGCAAAGGGGAGGGTAGGCCAGGTATTTATTGGGGTCTCTGTAGGGAAAGGTCAGGCAGGGTAGGACAGGATAAACAGTTTAGAATTGGCTAGTTTCAATAAATTTTTTTGGGGGGTCTGGCGCTATAAGGGTAATTCCTAATTGCCTAACAACTGGCCCAGGGATGATGCAGGAAAAGATATGGCCCAGTGAGGCCAGGTAGAAGAGGTATGGCCCCTGACTGTTTACTGCGCCTGTCACAGGCTCCAGGCTGGGCCTTTGCTATCACTAAGAAATGACTCTTCAGGAGAGAGGGCACTCTCTCCCCAGCCAGAAAGCTCTTTGAAGTTATCAAACCATCTTAATATACAGAAAATTTAAAGATATTTACAATGCAGTAAAACCTATGCTAATACAAATTCTAAGCAACAGCTGAGCATGGTGACACATGCCTGTAATCCCAGTACTTGTGAGGCTGAGACAGGAGGACTATAGGTTTAGTTCAAGACCAGCCTCAGCAACCTAGAAAAACCCTGTTTCAAAACAAAAAATAAAAAGGGCTGGGGGTGTAGCTGGGAGGTAGAATGTCCCTGGGTTCAATCCTCAGAACCACACATACTCCAAAACAATTTTAATCAAAATATAATGTATGTGGAATAATGAACAAATCAAAGTGACCATTTGATGAATTAGCACAGAGCTAACACATTCATATATCTACCCTCTACATATAAAACAATTGAATGTTACGGGTATCTCAGAAACCCACGGACACTTCTTGGTCTTTATACCCTTCCTCCTCCCAAAGGTGACTACTGCCACAACTTCCAACCTCATAGACTAGGCTGGCATGCTTTGAGCTTTTCATAAAAGCAACCATTTAGGATATATTTCTTTTTGTCTGGTTTCTTGACTCAAAGTTTTGCTTGTGAAATACATTCATATTATTGTGTGCAGTGGTAGTTCATTCATTTTCAGTGCTGATTATTATTCCTTATATGAATATATCATAATTTACTTATCCATTCTGATTATGGACATTGGTGGTTATTTCCATTTAGGGGCTGTCAGGAATTAAGGCACTATTGCTGTGGAGCCTAAATGTTGAATATATGCCGAGGAGAGGGGCTGTGGTGGCATAGGGTATGCTTGTAAAGGCCAAATTTTGTGAAAAATAGGAAAATTGTATAAACTTCGTTCCCCACATCAACTACTTGATTTTTTTTTTTTTTTTTTTTTTTTTTTTTTTTTTTTTTTTTTTTTTTTTTTTTTTTTTTTTTTTTACAGGTTGGAGATTGTCTTTTCTGCCAAATGGAGCAAGGATCCCAGTGTTGTTACTGGATCCATACTGAGAGGAGGAACACTCAACCTCAAGCTGTGGGCGCCGGCGTGTCGGGTAGTTTGAGACCCTCCGAGCTCAGTAACTCTGCCAGGCTCCTGCTGCTTTCATGCCACTTGCCTTCCTCGGACCACAGGATTTGCTTTCACACGTGGATAAGCCTACTTCTCATTAACAGCTTCAGAAATGTTTACCATTCATCTGGAATGTGTAATGTCTACAAGTGAATTTTGATATTTTCCTTTGCCAATAGATACTGATATCTAATGAAGGATGGATTTCAACTTGACTGTTTTTGAGGCTTTTTTGGGCAATGGGGGGGCGAGTACATTGCATTATTGATGTTAGATGATCAGACACTACTAGTTGAACACACTTACTCTGCACTGAGGAGACAGGCATGGATTAGAGTAGGAGGTAGGGGAGCCATCCTTTCCTTGACTATTTCAATGCAAAGAAAATATTTCTTTTTTTTCTTTTTCTTCTTTTTTGTGGTTCTGAGGATTGAAACCAGGGGCATTTTATTTCCTAGCCACACCACCAGCCCTTTTTATTTTATTTTATTTTTTATTTTGAAACAGGGTCTTGCTAAGATGCTGAGGCTGGCTTTGAACCTGTGATCCTCTTGTCTCAGCCTCCCAAGTACTGGAATTATAGATGTGCACCATCATGCCAGGCTAAAGTATTGTTTTTATAGAAAAAATGGCATCCTTAAGAAGGGATCGAATCAGCAACTCCTTAGTTGAGGATGTCCATCTGACTCCCAAGGATTGGTATGCTCTGGATGAATCTACAAAGACCTCATTTAGCACTTACCTTATGTGTGGTTATGACACAGAAACAAATTACAAAATTTTATTTTATATCCTCAGTTTCTGAGTATCTTATGCATATGTCCTGTTATAGTTTGAATAAAGAATGTCCCCTGAATAGCTCATGTATTGATGTTCAGAGGTGATATAATTGAATCATGAAGGTTCTAATCTCATCAGTAGATGAATCTATTTTAATGGATTTATTGGGTGGTAACCTAGGCAGGTAGAGTGTGACTGGAGGGAGTGTGTTCCTGAGGGTGTGTGGCCTTGGGATTAGATATGGTTCCCCCTTCCCCTGCTCTCTCTTTTGCTTCCAACTTCTATGATGTGAGAGCAGAGTCCTTGAGCTCTTCTCTCTCTGCTTCCCACCACCACACTCTGAGCTCTGAAGACCTTACCTGGCCTAACATGGACTGAACCCTCTGAAATTTCCAGAGCTGTGAGCAAATAAATATTCCTTCCTCTAAGTTGTGGGTCAGGTATTTCAGATCATATCAGTGAGAATGCTTACTGAAACATGACCTCATTTACTTTTCCAAGCAACCCTATGAGTTAGATGCTACTGTTATCTCCTCTTAGCAATGGGACAATGAAGATTTATGGAGGTGAAGTATCTCTCCCAAGGGTAAGGAGGTAGCCTTGGCTGGTGGAAAAGTCAGAACTCAAGCCCAGGTTATCATGGCGTCTGCTACTGAAATTGTGGGCTGTGCTGCACACCATCTTCCTGTTCTCTAGTTGACTGCTTTTGGTCCTTTGCTTGTGATAAATCTAGTCTTGCTTCTTGGTTAATAACTTGGCGGCCTTCAGATCTCTCTCCTGTAGGACCGCCACTTACCACATTCATCATTTCTGTCTTCCTCCAGTGATTGCTTCAGAATTCTCCCAGCTAAGATGGTTGATGCCACCTCTGTTCCTAACCCCATCAGATTATAGTCTGGCACTTTTATACAAAAGCATATCTAACATGTAGATTCTCCTCTAAAGCTTTCTGGTTATTGGTTGATATTTTATGATGAGGGTTTATTCAGGAATGATGCTGCAAACTATGACATGTTGATGATTTGCAGTAACATGGTTATTTTACACGGTATGTTAATACCCGGGAATGGTATATGATGTTAAATAGATAAGACAGAACATAAAGAGGTACAGAGCAGCTAATTACAGTATGGAGATGCATGCCTATGTGTTAATAAAGATAGGAAGATAGTTTACACAAGGCTAGTATTAATTGTTTATACATTCTTTATTGTGTGCTGAGTTGCTTAAGTTAATAGAACAAATAACAGCTTGACTTGGGAAAGTGATATAAAAATAATTGAGAGAGAATGTAAACCACAGATTGTGAGAGAATTACACTAATACTTTTTTTGGTTTGCATTTACAGCTTACAAAATTTATCCACACGCTTTTTCTAACTGGAATCTTGCAATGTGTTATGAAGAAGGGGAACAGACCTTACCTGCCCCACTTTACAGATGAAGGACCCAAGGCTTAGAGAGGTCATTTGACCTGCCATTGGTCACAAGTTGTGGGGTGAGGATTCACATCTACATTTCCTGACTCCAAGTTCAATGTTCCTCTCATCGAACTGTATTGCTTTCTTTTCACCAGAAGGCAGAGCTACTGTTGTTAGCCACACAGAGATCAGTCCACTTGCCATGGGATGTTTATTTAATCTGGAACCAAATCAGCCCTTCCAAACAACACCTTCAAAGCCCTCATTGTCTAAGAAATTCTGGCCAGTTGCACACCTTTTAACTATGCAAATGAAACCCCAGTCAAATGAATTACTTAAGTTGTGAAAAAGAAAATTTATACGTGACCCAAACTCAATCTTCATTAATCCATCCCTTTGGACTATATAATAGATTCGCAAGTGTATGGTAGGTTTTACCTTCTTTTTTTAAAAAAATAATAGTGGTAAAATACACATAGCAAGCTGGGTATGGTGGCACATGCCTGTAATCCCAGGCAACAACTTAGTGAGAGCCTGTTTCAAAATAAACAATAAAATAAGGTTGGGGGTGCTGCTCAGAGGTAGGAAGCCCCTGGATTCAATCCCCAGTATCACTCTCATACAAAAAAATACCCATCACATAAAATATACTATAACAATTTTACGTGTACAGTTTAGTAGTGTGAACCCAGGGGTGTTCTACCTCCGCGCTACACCCCCGGCCCTATTTTTTATACTTTATTTTGAAACCGGGTCTCATGAAGTTGCGGAGGGCCTCACTAAGTAGAGAGAGACAGGGAGAGAGAGAGCTGAGGCTGGCCGCGAACCCGGATCCTCCGGTCTCTGCCTCCAAAAGTACTGGGATTACAAGAATGCGCCACCACGCCCAGCATCTAATTCTCATTATTGTGTTAATTACTAATTCTCCCTTCATCTCACAAAATTGAAATTCTGTACCTATAAACAATTACTACCCATTTGTTTCCCCCCTCCCTTGAGCCCCTGGCAGCTACCATTCTATCATCTGTCTCTGTGAGTTTGACTACACTACATTACTCATATAAGAGGAATTATACAGTATTTATCGTTTTGTGACTGGCTTGTTTCACTTGGCATCATGTCTTCAAGTCTCACACATTGTAACATACGTTAGAGTTCCCTTCCTTTAAGAGGTAGGGTAATGATCCCATTGTACATATATATCACATTTTGCTTATCTACTCAAGTGTCAGTGGACACGTGGGTAGTTTCTACCTTTTGGCTATGTGAATAATGTTGTTAGGAACATGATATACAGATATCTTTTTGAGGTCTGACTTTTGATTCCTTTGGGTATATACCCAGCAGTGGAATTACTGGATCATGTAGTAATTCTATTTTTAACTTTCTGAGTAACTGCCATACTGTTTTTCATATTGGCGGTACCATTTTACATTCCCACCAACAGTGCACACAGGTCTCAGTTTCTCTATATCCTTGCTGACATTTGTTACTTTCAATTATTTTATAGTAAACATCCAATGGGTGTGAGGCGGTATCTCACTGTGCTTTTGATTGTATTTTCCTAGTATTTGTGATGTTAAGCAGTTTTTTCAGTGGCTTATTGGCCATCTGTATACCTTTTGTTTTGAGAAGCTTGTATCCAAGTCATTTTGTAATAGAGTTGTTTTTTGTAAGTGAGTTATAGGAGCAATTTATATATTCTAGACATTAACCCCTTATCAGATATTTGCACATATTTACCGACTTCATAGGCTGTTTTTTCACTCTGTTGATTGTGTCCTTTGATGTACAGACTTTTAATTTTTGTTTGTGTGTGGTACTGGGGATTGAACCCAGGGGTATTCTACCTCTGAGCTATACTCCCAGCCCTATTTTATTTTTTATTTTGAAACAGGATCTCACTATGTTGATGAGGTTGGCCATGAATCTGCGATCCTCCTGTCTCAGCCTCCCAAGTACTGGGATTACACGTGTGCACTACTACATCCAGCTAGAAGTTTTAAATTTTGATGTAGTCACTTTCTTCTTCACCAATTCTTGGCTTGTGTTCCTTTTGAGAAATAAATAAATAAATAAATAAAAATCCTCTCCCAAGGAAGATAAAATATGTACACATTCAAATACAATATCACACACCTGCTCATGAGGTTTTCTGATTCCTTGGCCTCTATCCAGGGTGCTTTGGGGAAGTATTTGTTGTTTGACTGCTCAGTTTATGATGACTTGGCAGGGGCTGGCACAGATCCTGGGAGCTGGGTGACAGCTCCTATTCTGCAGAGCTCTAAGTCCAGGCCCAGCCCTTGGATTTCCTCTAGTGGAGAAAAGTTAGGTCTGCAGTTCCTGGGATGCCAGGAATTTAGCTAGAATGACAGAAAGGAGTGTACAGATGTATAGGTTGTTGCTGAGTGTGTGTGGTGTGTAGTGAGAATGTTAGTGGAGAGGGATGGGGGTGGGTGCTGGGCTGGTGATGCCTTTTAAGAAGGTGGCAGCTCCATAGTCAGGCACAATGGCATACACCTGTAATCCTACTACTTGGGAGGCCGAGGCAGGAGGATTTCAGGTTTGAGGTCAGCCTCAGCAACTTCTTGAGATCCTCAGCAACTAGGCTTGGCTAGGAGGTGTAGCTTTGAGGTAGAATGCCCCTGGATTCAATCCCCAGCGCCGTAGCCCCTAAAAAGAAGGCGGCTGCTCCTAAGGAATTGGATCAGTCATAGTCCCTCAGGAATATGGAAACCATTGTGAGCACTTAATACAGGAGGAATTTAATCCAGGGAGGTGTTTCACGGGAGAGGGAATCGGCTGAAAAACCAACCAAGGAATAGCTCACCAACCCAGAGTCTTCTCTAAAACAAAAAGCTAAAGGGGAAATAGCCCAAAGCAAAAAAGAAAGGGGATGAACATGCTGGCTTTTCTCTCTTCTAAACACTGTCACCTGTTGGCCTGCTCAGCCAGAGCCAGGGAACCCTGGGGGCCAGAGAGACAGAACAGAGCAGGGGAAAGGCAGGGAATTAATCTAAGGCAAACAGCTCAGATGGCAAGGCGAGTTGGGACAGCTGTACGATGGGGTACCAACAATCCTCTTCCAATTTATTTGGAGGACCTCAGCTCTTTTTGTGCATTTTTTCTGCTAGACTTGGCAGTACCTCTTGAACTTTGTCTAAACCTCATGGCTTAGGCTGCTGTCCATCGGAAGGGATTTGACTGCCCTCCACATGTTTGACTAAGGCTGTGAAAACCTGGGACTAGGGTGGATGGCACAGAGGGAGGACAAGGGAGGGGTGAACAGCCAGTGGCCAAACTCATAACCTTGACTAAATAATGAAATTAGATAATTTATGGAAATAAGTCTGGCTCATTGGTCTGGGAAGGTCGAGAATGGGGTGTCTTTGATAATACATTCAAGGACGGCAGGATGGGGAATTTTCAAGTTAATAATTTGTGGTGTGTGTGTGTGTGTGTGTGTGTGTGTGTGTGTGTGTGGTACTAGGGATTAAACCCAGGGGCATTCTACCTCTAAGCTACATCCCCATCCCTTTTAGTTTTTCTTTGTTTTGAAACAAGGTTATGCTAGGTTGCTGCGAGTCTTACTAAGTTGCCAAAGCTGGTCTCGAACCTGCAATCCTCCTGTCTCAACCTCCCAAGTACTGGAATTACAGGCATGTGTCACCACACCTGGCTTACGTTAGTAGTTTTGAAATGAGATTCTTTTGTGCTCAATAAAGACAAAGGCTTATTGTGCATTTTCCTTCCTCACGTGTCTATTTCCTTACATCTAGCCTTTAAATAGAGCAAGCCACAGTGCCTTACACAAAAAATACTACAAAAATAAATTGCATACTTTTAGGACATTCTAGGGGGTGGAGAAAAATGAAAGAGTGGAAATGGAAGAGAAAAGTAAAAGAGCAAGAAAGGAGCAAAGGGGGAGAGCAATGCAGAACTTTTTAGAAAAACAGGGAAGAGGTAATGGGAGAGTCAAGACACTAAAGAGAAGATAAATAACAGAAAAAGTAGATACCGTCAAGAGAAGGGGGAAGGGGTACTTTAGAGAGGCAATGAAATGTTGAGGGGCGCTTACTTAAAGTTAACTGTCAGTACATTCAACTAGACGCGACTTTGAGCCTATGAATCTGCAGTTCTCACTGCTCTAGTTCTTCTGATGTGCTCTCTGAGAATTTCTTCTTATATCCAGCCAGAATGAGCTAGTATAGTGGTAGCAGCAATTAATATCTTGTATTAGCAAATGGTCTCAGCTCTGATGTGCACCCACCCACCCCACCTTGCTCCCAGATGTGGCAGCCCTTCTTCAGAAACTAGGCTTCCTCCTCAACCTCTGTCACCCAGTCACTGCAGGGCCAATCCCGGGACCACCGGTGTCTTCAGGGCCCTGCTCCAGGTGCCATGCTGATTGGTTGGTGAACATTGAATGTCACCTCTAGGTTGATGGTATTGTTACTACACCCAGTGTAGGAGGGTTATTCTGTGGTTTTCAGCTGTACTGATTAAAATACTATCATTCTGCAGGCTGGAAGAAATTGGAACAAGGAATAGGTGTGGTTTGAAGGTCAGCCATCCCTATTCTGGTCTAAATGAAGGATAAAAATTCAGTCAATGGTACAGATATTTCCCAGACATCATCTTAACCTTGGGATTAGGATCGATGTGCTCTTCTGGGGCCCTTGACTTACTAAAGAACTAAGACGAGATAATAGTTCAGGTGAGCATAGAGCACTAGCACTACTAGGTCTAAATAACACTCTCACTCCACCTTATCTGACTGATTTCTTCAAAGGACTCAAGCTATTGACCAAATTCCTTGAACAGAAATTTACTCGGCAAAGTTCCAGACCTGAGAAAAGAATATATGAAGAATTATATCTTAGGTTGGGTCGATGCTTCAAAAGCCCCTCCCAAACTTAGGCAGCCTTTAGGGTGTGTGAGTGGGGTGTGTGTGTGTGTGTGTTTGCTTTAGCCAGCAACCTTTCCCCCTGCTGCTAGCTGTATACTATGAATAAAAACTTATTATTGGTATTTAAGTAGAGACCAAACTCACCATCTTAATGTAGTCATAGCACTAGGATGCTCAGGTCTTTGCATTTAGTCCTTTATTTCTTTTTTTCAGAAAATTATCACTCTTTTTACACAACTGCCCCAAGTTCACTTTATACAATTTAGTTACTAGTTTTGCCAAGAAGTTTTTGCTTTTCTCTGAAAAGCCCCACCAAAAGCTGGTATTAGTTACAGATCATCTGAAGTTGGTTGTTTATTTATTGATTGCTTCTCTTTTCTTCACTGAAATCTCTTTCTCCTCTGGTTGGGTAGCTTTGTTTTCTGTTTGTGTTGTGCTGATAGGAGAGAAATCTTGAGCTATGTTCAAGATTGAATAGAAACAGCATCTTCCACACTGGTATGTGGGCTGAATCGGGCCTTTTCACCCCAGCACAGACACACAGGCCTGAGGAAAGCTGTCTCTGGGTATTAAACCTTCTTTGGGGGTAATCCTGGCTGGAGCAGCCCAGGGCTATTTCCACCTGCTGTTGTGTGGGTTACATTTACACCAATAAAAAGAAATTCTAAGAGCACAATTTGGCCTCGGGTGTGCTGTTTCATGCTATTTACTTGGGGGACATTGGCCAGTCTCTCTTAGTCTCATTGGCCAGTCTTCCCAAACATTTAACAATCTTGCCTTCCCTTACAGAATAAGCTAACAAGTCACTTTGTTCTTTTCTCCTGCAAGGAGATTTTTGGACAGACGAAAGTGAGGGGCATTCAACTAAAAGCAAGGGCCACTTGCCTACAGATCTAGCCTCATTACAACCTGGACAGACATCTGCCTATCACATCACTCTTTCTGGGGAGAGAGTGGGAAGGTGCTGGAAGCCTGAGAATGACAAAACATCAAGGAAGCCTGCTGTGGAAAGGCTCTGCCTGTGTGTGGAGACCCGTGTGTCACAGCTACAGCGGTCTCCGCCAGGCCTGGTCTTTCTGCAGAGGAGATCCTGCTGAGAGAACAGCTCAAGTTTGCCTCCAAGATCAGAGAGCAAGCTCGCTTAGGTTTAAACTTCAAAGTCCTCGCTTTTATTACATTTTAATGATCAGAGTCATATTTTATTCATAGAGCTCAAGCTGAGCACCCTGGAGTTAGTAAAACACAAGGTTTCCATTTCACACTCAGGCCAGTCCATGAGAAAGTTTGAAATAGGAGGAAAATTGGGGGATTGGACATCCTTATTAAAACTGAACATAAAGGATTTGCTGACAATAAACTATCCAGGGAAACAGACTCATTATGAAGCCTTTGATGGTTTGTGTTGAATATATGAATAAGTCACATCTCATTTGCTAGAGAACTAGTTTTTCCTTAACTTTTATTCCAAACCGTCATGATGTACCTCCCAGAGAGATACAGCTTTCCCTGGATTCCCTGCCAACTTGGAAAGTTCTAGAACATTCTCTGTTTGTGTTTTACCTTTTGCTTTTTGAGAGAGAGAGAGAGAGAGAGAGAGAGAAGCATTTGGTTGGGCTCCATTTTCACGTATAATGTGGAGAAGATTGAGTGAGGCTCTAATTCATTTTGTAGGAAAGAATGAAGAAGAATCTAATTTCCTCTTTACTCTGCTGCTAGATGCAAGTAATGATAGGGGGTGATTAACTTTTATGTTTCTGAAGCATTTTCACATGAAAGTCATTCTCAAAGAAACAGCAAGTAAGCTGGTAATTTAGAGTTTGTTTGAGGCACTTTCAAAGTGACCTCTATCTGGGGGGAGATTAGAACAGCACCAATGGGTGGGGGTGACACTCAGATGTATAATTGGCATCCAGTTGTAAAAGATTTATCTATAAATTCACCCCTGGCCAAAAGATAAAGCCCCAAGTGTAGCTAATGTTGACTTTTCT
The DNA here is from genome assembly GCA_004027185.1 of Glis glis. Classification (NCBI taxonomy): domain Eukaryota; kingdom Metazoa; phylum Chordata; class Mammalia; order Rodentia; family Gliridae; genus Glis; species Glis glis. The sequence continues at coordinate 60,297 of PVJS01004813.1, forward strand.
CTTTCTCTTTCACTTTTTGCAGCTGTACTTGAAGATCAAAGGACACCTCTGGAAGGAGACCTGGGGTTAATGATAATAACAGCGTCCATTCAGCATCATCGGTTTTCCATGATCTGCCTTAATTTGAGGTCATAGTCCTGTATATTTAGCAGGTTTCCCATACTTATGGAGTAAATAAGTGAATGAGTAAAAGAGAAGGGAATATGAACAAAATATTTCCTAATTTCCAGATAATCCAAAAATCATTCTGTTGGCTGTTACAAAGCATATATGATTGTCCTTCTGCTATAGATTTACTTCCCTAATTACATTTTGCTTGGGTTAGTGCTAAAATTCATGTTTTTCAGTACTCTACACTAATTATCTGAATTTACAAACCTAGAGGGTGCTGAATAGCAAGGAGGCATTAAAAATGTTCCACTGATAATTCTTTTTTTTTTTTTTTTTTTTTTTTTGCGGTACCGGGGATTGAACACAGGGGCGTTCTACCTCCGCGTTACGCCCCCGGCCCTATTTTTTATGCTTTATTTTGAAACCGGGTCTCACGAAGTTGCGGAGGACCTCACTAAGGAGAGAGAGAGAGAGAGAGAGAGAGAGACAGAGCTGAGGCTGGCCGCGAACCCGGATCCTCCGGTCTCCGCCTCCCAAAGTACTGGGATTACAAGCGTGCGCCACCACGCCCGGCCCCCACTGATAATTCTTAAGTGGATAATCCACTCACAGTTAATTTTCCAAAAAGATGGCAAAGTGTTATTGATGTATTTCACCAACTCCTAATGCCCCTAAAAATTGACCCTTTAATAGAAGCGACCTTATATATATGGCTTGCACATCATTCATGTTTTGCTTAAAATAGGAAAGGTATGATTTAGAATGCTTTCAAATGATTTTTTTTTTTTACTTGGGTTCTTGAAACAAGTGCAGTTCTATAGATTCATCAATTTAAGAAGACAATATAGGTCTCATTTATAAGTTTCAGTTTTCATATTTGTGAAAGGGAAATAAATTGTTGTGAGGATTAAAAGGAATAATCCATATAGAGAGATTTGGACACTTGGCTCACTATAAATGAAGTTGGGTATCTTCATTATGACTATTGCCACATGCCCTGTGGAGTCAATTGGCATCGACTTCTGCTTTCCTGGGGAACAGTCAGTGCTGGACTATCCTCACTGATGCTAAGCACACAGGCTAGTGGGGCTTGAACTGCTCACCTCCAGAGAGCTCTCCATGCTTCATACCGAATCAACTCTTTTCCTTAAGTACTTTCTAGAAATTAATCAGAGAGCTGGGTGTGGAGGTGCACACTTGTAGTCCCAGTACTTGGGAGGCTGAGACAGGAGGATCCAGGTTTGTGGCCAGCCTCAGCTACTTAGTGAGGCCCTCCGCAACTTAGTGAGACCCTGTTTCAAATATAAAGAATAAAAAATAGGGCTGGGGGGGTAGCTCAGAGGTAGAATGCCCCTTGGGTTCAATCCCCGTACAGAAAAACAATTAATCAGAGATATTTAACTATCAACTTCTAATTGATTAGACATAATCAGTGCTATAATAGATTAATATAATTCCAACTGTTTGGAAAATTAATACATACTTTCCTTTAGGCATTCAAAAGCATGACATAATAGCTCAGAGATCTTAATTATTACCTTCAGTAGATACAGCCATTTTAAGATTGATTTCCCTAGGGCAGAACTTTGGACAGAAAGGGATAAGCAGTTCAACAACAGATGAAGAAACTGGGCCCAGAGTGGACATATGGCTCTTAGTGTTGGTTAGAGGCAGAGTTGGGACTAGGATCAGATCTCCAGATGCTGAGCATTATAATTTTCCCAAATTCATCATATGAATGCCTACATAGAGACAAATAAATCATCCTGTGATGTTTTGGCACATTTGCATTCGGAAGGCAGAGAACCGAGATCCTATGCACGTAATAAAGATACTAGCCAATAACTGAGTAGCTCCTCTATGTTAGTCACAATGCTAAGTGCTTTGTAGGTAAAAATATTCACAGGAACTTTATAAGGTAGGTAATATTACCTCTGTACTACAGGTGGGAAAGTAGGGTTTAAAGATTTTAAGAACTCAGACTGTAAGTTGTGAGCCAGGATTCAAAACAAGGTAGCCATGATTCTAGAATAGTCTAGGTCTGCTTCTTTATCCACTTCACTCATCTGCCTCCACCCACCTTATCCCTGCACCAGAGATGGAAGACAATGTTTGGTGTCTGTGGTTATTCATCTTAGTTCAGGCTGTGGTAACAAATTACCATAGTCTGGGTGGCTTAAACAATCAACATTTTATTTCTTACAGTTTTGGAAAGATCAGGGTGGTAGCATGGCCAGGTTCTACTGAGGGCCACCTTCCTGGTTTGCAAATGTCTTTTTGTGTCTGCATAGGGCAGAAAGAAGGTGACAGAGCACTATCTTATTCATGAGGGTTCCATCCTCATGACCTGGTCACCTCCCCAAAGCCCCCCTCCTAATACCATCACTTTGGGGGTTTGGATTTCAACATACGAATTCTGGGGGGAGGGGTACATAAACATTCAGTCTATAGTACTGCTTATCTGAAAGAATGTGGGACAATTATGTAAATGAAGACAAAGCCATGGCTTCCAGGATGCAAAGCCAAGGGACTTTTATCTACCTCATGCTCATGGTCTGCGTCATCAGTCCAGGCTACGTGTCTTGTGAAATCTTAGGTTAATGGAAGCCCAGTGAAAATATTACTTCATCAGTGAAAATCCTTCTCTACTTCTGCACTTTTAACTGGCAAATGTAACCACTGGGGAACCAAGAGGGGGCTAGGTAAACCATAAAATTACCCAGAGGGTAGTCACAAAGTCCATGTCCATATATTTATTTAGGAGGGCCCCTCTAATAATTGGCAGACACATTCTCTTCGTGAGTTGCTTTTAAATGTCATTTGTACTTTTCATTTGGGTGTTTTTTTAAACTGGAACTCTTTACATACTAAGCCTATTAATCCTTGGGCTTTCATAAATGTACAGCTATTTTTCTATTTGTTTGCCTTATACATAAGATTGTTATAGTTTTATATAGCAAAATCAATAATCCTTTTCTTTCTGCCTTGGACATTTTTACCACCAGTATGATAGAAAATACACCCCCATCCCAAGAGTATATTGATATTCAACTGCATTTCTCCTATTATTTTTATAGCATTGTTTTTGTACATTTAAAACTTTAATCAAGTAGGAATTAATTTGGGCATTTGGTATAAAGTGGGGAAATTTCCTTTCCCCCCAAATAATAATAGTAAGATAATAATAATAGTTATTATTATTATTATTGTTTTTGCTGTTGTTGTGTATGTGTATGTGTGTGTGTGTTGGGACTGATCCCAGGGCCTTGTGCATGCTAGGCAAGTACTCTACTGCTGAGCTACACCCCCAGCCCATTATTAGTATTTTAATATCACCCATTTAGTGATAATCCATTCCATTTCTATTTATTTGAAATATCAAAAATCCTTATATGTGCATTTTCTTCTGCAATTTCTATGCCATTTCATTAATACATGTCTGTATCAGCATTACACTAGTTTTTATAATATATATTTTTTATTTTAATTGTCCATATTTATGGGATATGATGTGATATTTCAATACATGTATACAAAGTGTAATGATCAGATGAAGGTAATTGGCATATTTATCACCTCAAACATTTATTATTTATTTGTGCTGGGAGCATTCAAAATCCTCTCTGTTATCTATTTTGAAATATACAACTAATTATTGTCAGCAGTATTGAATGAGTTTTAATATTGTTGGATATGCACTTCATTTACACATGCTCATTCCGTGTCTCCTGGCCCTTAGCAAATCACTAGAAGTAAATTTGAAGCCATTAGAAGAGATCATGAATACATTGAAAAGTGACTGTGATTAGCCTGACTCCAAGGTGGGAAGCAGAAAACACTACAAAGTAGTCTTGGAAGCTCAATCAGTTATTTGGGATTTCTTAATATGAGTCAAACTTCTCCAAAGTTCTCAAAAATCTCAGAATTTCATTCAATGGTTGATAGTCATAAAGAACTTAGGCTATAAAAAATAAATATGCACATTCTCAGAGAATCAGGGCCTGTATTTTGGAGCAAACTGGGTCATGGTGGATGATGGAGAAAAGCCAGGCGTGGTACTACTCTGCCAGCTGGATGTTACATAGTATATTTCAGTCCCTGTTTATGATCTGTGCAAAGTATGGAAGAATTAAGGAGTCCAAATTTAAATCAACTCATGAATTAGTTGAACCAATTACTTGGCAAGCATGTGGTTTTCTCTTTGGCACACTGCTTGTGGGAACATTTAAATTTTGAATAGATTGTCCTATAGCAGGAACAGCTACCTCAACAGGTTATCTTAACCTTAGGTACAACTGAAATCCTGGAAGAAATAACTCAGCTTTGACATGTCTATAACAACCAATTCTACCTTGTCTGTAAACGTTTCAGTCCTCTCTCCCCATTGTCACAAGGTCAAAGAACAAGTAGTAACACCTGATTGGGCTTGGAAGGGTCACACTCAGCTTTGTGCTTATTTCATCTATGGAGGAGACGCGCCTCAGCACTGGGAGAGCAAGGAGCTAAACTGTTCCTATGGAAGAGGAGTGCCTGGCCATGGAGAGTTGTGGAGTTCTATTTTAAAACTGAAAGTTAGTTTTCATTCAATAAAACATGCAGGTTTTAGGCAAACAGTCTGTTCTTTTATTTTGTATTTACTTTTATTGGTGCATTGTGATTCAAAGTGATAACAAACATACATGCACACATACATGCACACATCACTTGGTGCATTTCCCTACTCATCCCTCCCAGTTCATCTTCCTTCCTCCCATATATGTTGGTGAGGTTGATAGTGATACATTCATATATGGACATAATATTATTTGAATGGTTTCCTTCATCAAGCCTCCTCTTCCCCTTCCTCATTTCCCTCCCACAATCCCCTTCTGTTATTCTACTGGTCACTTTCCTCATTTATCCAAAGTTCCTTTTGTTTCCTATTTTCTCTCTAGCTTCCACATATGAGAGAAAACATAGGACCCTTGACTTTCTGAGACTGGCTGATCTCACTTAGCATAATATTTCTAGTTCCATCCATTTTCCTGCAAATGACATAATTTTGTTCTTTATGGCTGAGTAAAATTCCATTGTGTGCATAAACCACATTTTCTTTATCCACTCATCTGTTGATGGGCATCTAGTTGGTTCCATAATTTGGCTATTGTGAATTGTTTAACAATTGTACATATCCATGTAACCAGTATCCATGACAGAGAACATTTCTGTCATCTCAGAGAATTCCCTCCTGTCATTTCTAATCAAGTCTACCTCATTAGACAGGTAACCACTCCTCTAATTTTCTAACACCATAGATTTTTCTCTATTTTTTAAATACATAAAATTGCAATCATATCATTGTATACACTTTTGGGGGTCTGGCTTCTCCCAGCCAGCAAAAGGGTTTTTTGTTTTCTTTTGTATCTTGGCAGTCTTGGGGATCCAACACAGGTCCTTGCACATGCTACTTAAGTGCTCTACAACTGAATTACACGCCCAGCTCCACCAAAGTGTTTTTGACATGCCTCTGTGTTGTTGCAAGTGTCAATATTTTGTTCCTTTTTATTCCTGAGTTGTATTTCCTCATACAAATATACTGCAAGTGCTTTATACATTCGTATGCTGATTAACATTTGGGTGTTTTCTAGATTTAAGCTATTCTTAATAAAGCTGGTATGAACATTATTACACATGACTTTTTTGGACATATGTTTTCATTTCATATGTAAATATCTGAAAGTGGGATTGCTGTCAAAGGGCAGATGTATGTGTCATTTAATAAACTGCTGTCATAATTTCCCATAGCATTGGAAACCTTAATGTCCTAGCAGGAATGAGAGTTCCAGTTGTTCCATATCCTTCCAACATTTGGTATTAGAAAGCTATGCATTTATTTTATTCTTTTTTATACTTTTACTAGTGCAATGTAATTATACATCATAATGAGATTCAAAGTAATACAAACATATATGCACGCATCGCTTTTCCCTCCGTATACCCACCCTATTTTATTCTTTCTTTCTTTCTTTATTATTTTTTATTGGTGCATTGTAATCATACATCTAGTTGACAAATAAAATTGTATATATTATGGGGTACAATGTGATGTTTTGATATATGTATACATTGTAGCAAGATTAAATCAAGCTAATTAACATATCCATTACCTCACCAACTTATTTTTGCATGGGTGGTGAGAATATTAAAAACCTATTCTTTCAGCAATTTTAAAATATACATTATTATTAACTGTGGTCATTGTAGTGCACTAGGTTACTAAAACATTTTCCTCTAGTTGAACTGAAACTTGTACTCCTTGATCAACATCTCCCCTTCCCCATGACTTCTCCTCTAAGCTATTTAATTCTGGCCACTCTAATGAATTTTGGGTAGTAACTCCTGGTATTATTTGCACTTTCCTGATAGCTAATGGTGTTGAGCACATGTTCAGGTGCTTATTGTTTTTTCTTATGTCTTCTTTTATGAAATGACTACTTAGGACTTTTGCCCTTGTTAAAAATTGAGTTGTAATTTTATTTTGTCATTTTAAAAGAACTTCACCTATTCTAGATGCATATTGATCTGAGATATTGAAAATGTTTTCTCCATCCTGAAACCCACCCTTCCTTCCTTCCTTCCTTCCTTCCTTCCTTCCTTCCTTCCTTCCTTCGTTCCCTCCCTCCCTCCCTCCCTCACTCCCTCCCTCCCTCCTTCCTTCCTTCGTTCCTTCGTTCCTTCCTTCCTTTTTGCTG
>PVJS01004814.1:0-14953 GCA_004027185.1 Glis glis
GTTGCAGAGGGCCTCACTAAGTAGAGAGAGAGAGGGAGAGAGAGAGAGCTGAGGCTGGCCACGAACTCGGATCCTCCGGTCTCCGCCTCCCAAAGTATTGGGATTACAAGCGTGCGCCACCACGCCCGGCCCATGCTAAGTGATATTAGTAAGTCACTAAGAGTAAAAAATCGGATGTCCCCCCTAATCTGTGGGAGCTAGATAGAATGGGACTTAGAAGGGACTTAGAAGGGAAGAAGAAATCTTTAGATGGACAAAGAAGGTGACCTAACTGAGGGAGTTGGGAGGGGGGTGGAGGGAAACACACTATAGCACATGATGTATATACACAAACCTATAAGACTCAATCACTATCCAGAGCATGAAAGGGAGGGAAGAGGGAGGGAATGGGTGGGATTGGAGGGAGGGCTAAATGTGCAATGTGTGCATGTATGATGTTGATATCCTGACATATATCAAAATGTATAATTACAATGCACCAATAAGTGAACATTAAAAAAAAAGACTCTTATGAAACAATCCGATGCCTGTCTTTTTGTCCAGTTATTAGCTGAACCAGCTCTTCTATCGGGTGGGACTGACCATGGGCAAGATCATGATGTTGGAGAGGGTATTTCCCTGTGCTCATGGTCCCTCCCTCTCCTTTGGGCATGTCACTCGAATCCGTCCTTGGCAGTGTCTTCCCTGTCAACGGTCCCTTCACCTATGTTCCAACCGCATTGATTTTGCCCTGGGTCAGTTCTCAGTGCCACCACGGTTAACTCGGCAATAATCAAATAGATCGTGTACTGCCTGACCCCATGACCTGCAAGGTCAATAAGGTCAGTGCCCCCACAGATGGGTAGCGACTTTGTTGGGTAGGGGTGCGAGGGATGGAACTCAGGGGCTTTTTACTTCTGGGCTATACTCCCAGACTTACTTTTATTTTTTATTTGGAAACAGGGTCTGGCTAAGTTGATGAGAGCCTTACTAATTTGCTGAGACTGACTTCGAACCCTCGATCCTCCTGTCTCAGCCTCCCAAGTACTGGAATTACAGGCATGTGCCACCATGCCCAGCTGGGTAGCACCTTTCTATGTAACTTTGAACAAGTTAACTTTGACAATGTATATAAAATGTATAACTTTGAGCCGGGCGTGGTGGCGCACGCTTGTAATCCCAGTACTTTGGGAGGCGGAGACTGGAGGATCCGGGTTCGCGGCCAGCCTCAGCTCTCTCTCTCTCTCTCTCTCTCTCTCTCACTGTCTCCCTGTCTCTCTATCTCTCTCTCTCTCTCTCTCTCTCTCTACTAAATGAGGCCCTCCGCAACTTCGTGAGACCCGGTTTCAAAATAAAGTATAAAAAAATAGGGCCGGGGGTGTAGCGCGGAGGTAGAACACCTCTGGGTTCAATCCCTGGTACTGCAAAATAAATAAATAAATAAAATGTATAACTTTGACAATGTATATAAAAACACACACACACACACGTCATTTGCTACCCACCAAGTCCACTCCTAAAATGGACAAGACCCATGGATCCCCTCTGGAAAGTGGAGGTGGGGCTATTTTATCTTGATAAGCCACAGTTTTTCTAACCATAAAACAGAAATCATTATAATATTGCCTTTGTAGAGTTAGCCTGAAGATGAAATGAGATAATTACATGAAATGCTTTGCATAGCCTCTGGTATGTTGAAAAAACTTGATAAATGTCGACGATGACTGAAATGGTCCCTGAGTTCTGCTTGTTTTCTCACATGTTCTCAGCGGTCCAGGGTGGTGCTGGCACAAGGGAGCCGCTCAATAAACACTCGCTGAATGAGTAAATATTATTGTCATTGTTACTTTTGAAAAATTAAACCAAAAATAAAATCAATTCCCAGTGGAGAAGACTGTTTCCGCATGAACAAATGCTCTTGAATCCTTAGGAGGAAGCAGAGGATTTGTCAGATTACCTTGGGACTAAGAATACAGGCCCAGAAGATGTACAGAAAGGTGGATCCTTAAATGGCAAACATCACAAAGTAAATGAAGAATGTGCTAGTGGAGGGACTGGTGTTTTCAATGAAACTGAGGAAGTTGGAGGCAAATATGACCAAGGAAAGCGAGGAAGCCGGGCACAGTGGCCCACGCCTGTAAACCCAGTGTTTGGAGGCTGAGACAGGAGGATCGCAGGTTCAAGACCAGTCTCGGCAACTTAGCAAGACTCTCAGCAACCTAGAGAGACCCTGTTTCAAAATAAAAAAAATAAATAAAGGGTTAGGGGTTTCATTCAGAGGTTAAATGTCCCTGAGTTTAATTCCCAGTAATATATATATTGTATATATATATATATATATATATATATATATATATATGATAGAGAAGGTATCAACCGTTCCTCCAGATGTGTCTGCAGTATGGAAACGTGCTTCAACCTTCCACAGTTTGATGACAGTTACCATTGAGGTCAACCAGTGAACTCCCCTTGTCCTGAAATTGGCTTGCCAAGCAGCCTTTCTGGTTATATTTGTGTTAGTGATCACAAATGAGAAGTGTGCAGGCATATTTGGCTTGCACGATGGTTTTTTTTTAACTTTTTTCAAATTGGTTGCTAATAGAATTATGAGTCACTTAACAATGGGATACATTCCAAGAAATGCACCACATCGTTACGCAAATGTGATAGAGTAAACTCACACAGACTCAGATGGCTGTGAAATCACTAGGCGATACAGTCTTCTGAGACCACCATCTTACGCCTGCTCCATTGTCAACCAAAGCATCATTACACAACACACGACTGTATTTATAAATCAGGATACTTCTCACATCAATCTGAATCTCCAACTTCTGAAAAACCAGAAGCTCTGGACACCCCAAATCCTGAATAGCAACAATTGGGTGGGGATCATATGGGCTGTACTTTTTAGTAAGGGAATCATGAGGATTTTACTATCATCTGACACCTGGACAATTCTTTTTTTTTTTTTTACCTACCTGGCTTCATAGGCATTGGAGCAGTCTCCCCCCTCTAGAGAGCCATCATGCTAGCCAGGCATGGTGGTGCATGCCTGTAATCCCAATACTTGGTAGGCTGGGACAGGAGGATGGTAGGTTTGAAGCCAGCCTCAGCAACTTAGCGAGGAGGCTCTTAACAACTTAGTGAGACCCTGTTTCCAAATAAAAAATAAAATAGGGCTGGGGGTGTAGCTCAGAGGTAGAATGACCCTGGGTTCAATTCCCAGCACCATTAAAAAACAATGGAGAGCCATCATGGTGACTACCTGATACAGTATGCTGACTGTTGTTTCTTGCTGCAAGTTTGTGGATTGTTATTCAGGCTTGAGCATCTGCCTCTTATGGCTCTGGTAAGTGTGAGTCCCTCCCTTGAGCCACCTCCCTTCTGAACAGGCAAACCCAAATCAAATTTATGCACCTGCTGAGGTGGGGGCTCCAGCTCTGCCAGACTCCTCAGAGAAGTCCCACCTGGCTGACACCAACTGTCCTCTGAATAGCACTCTTTAACTTCCAAATTATCTTTGTGGATTCCTCAAAGCCCAAAGTGCAAAGTGCCCAATGATTTCTGAAGGACAGGGACGTCATTCACCAGCTGAGTTGCAAATGAGACAATGACCCAGTTAATCTATGAGCCTACTGCAGATGCTTGAAAAAGCTGGGCTTGCTTAGGATTGTCCTTGAAGAACCCAGCCTTCGATGTTGCCTAATCGTCTTGCGCATAACAAAGGCCAATGGAAAATTGCTATTGACAGACTCATTCCTGCCTGGTTCTCTTTGTGGCTTCCTTCATTAGCTCTTTTTCACTCTCAGTAAAAGCCCGGTGACCTTGGTGGCTGTTGCACCTCCTTTCCTGCCCCTGTAATGGAATGAAGGTGTCTTTCTGCTACCCGGGGAGCGGTGGCCAGAGGAAAACCACAGATGCCCTCTCAGCGTGCCTCCCAGCCTTCCCCTTCATCTCCGCAGGAGAGGGGCTTTGCTAGACACACTTTTTCTTCTCTCTTCTCACATCAGAGCCAAAGCAAACAATAATTTAAATAGCATCTTTTTATAATAAGAAAAACCTTCTGCTTTCAACACAACCAGAAAGGAAGCCATTTGTCACCTCCTAGAATGAGCTATCAGCATGTGCCTGGCATTGCGTCCCCTCGGGGGTGATAGATGTGCACCCAGCCATCTGCACCTCTCAGTGGTTCTCACCACCAGGGCTGGCATTTGCAGATCATGGTAGAAGGATCATTTGTGATTGGACACTGAAGCCAGCAGGTTTAGGAATAGACTAAATCCTGGGCTCCAACCACCACGGTAACTACTCCAGGCATCCCTGCATCATCCCAGACAAAATACCACAGAAGACAATACTAAAAACTATATACTCCTCTGGGAATGAGTAGAAAATTTGTATCCTGCATGCAGAAGGCAGGAGTGTCCGCAGTGTCTACTGCTATGTTAATGTATTCTTCTGGAAATGTCGGGGTTGATTATCAACCCAAAGTATGGTCTAGAAATCTGCTTACCACCTATCCTTCTAGAGAAGCCTAAGAATAAAATGGGCTTAAAGAAAGCTTCTCCTGACAGCGTCAGGAATCCATATGCTTTTGTTCCTAGACTACTTAAATTTCTAAGGCTTGCTTCCTGAGTTTCCACACGTGGAGTCTCTGTTTCACAATGAGCAAGGAACAGAAAATTTCAAGACCACCATCAGTTAAGGCGAGGTGTCAGTTAAGACGAGGCTTTATTAACCGCAGGGCTACCTCTCTCCAGCAAGCAGAAAAACGGCAGCCCCTTGTACAGCTCACCGTTTCCTTTTATAGAGAGCAAGCAGAGTTCACGGGTTATGCTTTAAATCAACCAATCTTAGTAAATTTTTCCTTATTTAGAAGCCAGGGGGGAGGTCTAGGGGCGTGAGCTGAGCATACAGGTGGGAACCAGTTTCGCGGGCTTTGTCGGCCAAAGGTCAGGGAGTCTAATTTTAGGGTAGAAAATGAGGCTAAAAAAATTACTTTTAGGGCATATTATCACAGTCTCTACTCCTCAGAAATGCTTGGAGCATAGCCAGCATTGTGCTCAAAGGGCTCAGGACCAAGAGGAGTAATCCTAAATCAAGGGTCTTGGAGTTAAAAGGAAGGTGGAACTTTTCTCCTAGCCCTTCTGACCTTGCGATCCACAACAAAGTTAACCATGCACTCACCTGAAAGGAAAGAGTTTCAGTGCCTTTGACTTCTGAAAATTAGATGCCCCTTCACACCTTTTCTTAAGGAACACCACTGTAGAAAACTCTGAAGAGGAACACTGTGTTTCCCTTCTCTTCAAAACGTCCACCAAAAGGTTCTTCCAGTCCCAGTGTTTGAAATTTCTGGAAACCTTACCTTTCCAGCTGAAAGTGAGTCCAATCAGAGTATTCAAAGCAAAGGAGGGGACTGGGGGCGGGTGTAGCTCAGTGGTAGAGCACTTGCCTGGCACGTGCGAGTCCCTGGCTTCCATCCCCAGTAACCCAAAAAGAGAGGAAAGAGAGAGAGAGAGTCAGGGCAGGACAACTCAGACCTGATCCCCATGTCCCAGGACGAGACTGGGAACTTCCCTTAAAGGCCGGGCATGGCGGTACATGCTTGTAATCCCAGTACTTGGGAGGCTGAGACAGGAGGATCACAGGTTCACGGCCAGCCTTAACTACTTAGTGAGGCCCTCCTCAATTTTGTGAGACCCTATTTCAAAATAAAGAATAAAAAATAGGGCTGGGGGTGTAGCTTGGAGAAAGAATGCCCCTGGGTTCAATCCCCAGTATCCCCCCCCCAAAAAAAAAAGTTAGAAGGAGCTGGTTTGGCAGCAAAAACAGGAGTTAAATTCTAGAAATAGATGCTAAAAATAATGGAAACGAATGAATGATTGGAATAGTAACCAAGCTAACAAACAGATCTGTGGAATCCCTGACCCCAGGAGGAGAAGTGGGTTGAAAACCATAAATACCAAAGGGTTTTCATAATTTGGCCTCCACAATGAGACTTCTACATAGATGAACTCCAGGCATCTTAACATCTGGATTTCTCTGGCCGTCACTACACCTTGCTCTTGCACACACCCAAGCTCAAATGTGAGCTTCCTCAGGTGCACTAGGCAGCTGTCCTCCTGCATCCCGAAACTTGGAGGGGATCCATCTCCCAGACTCAGCCTACAGAGAGGTGGGGTAGGAGCCTCAGCTCTCATCTCCCTACCAATTCTCAGCCAGCTGATTTGTCCGTGTGTGTGTGTGTGTGTGTGTGTGTGTGTGTGTGTGTGTTACTGGAGATTGAATATCCAGGGGCATTCTACCACTGAGCTCCAACCCCAACCCTACTTTATTTTTTATTTTGAAACAGGGTCTTGCTATGTTGCTGAGAGTCTTGCTAAGCTGCTGAGTCTGACCTCAAACCTGCTATCCTCCTGTCTCAGCCTCCCAAGTACTGGGATTACAGGTGTGCTCCACTACGCCATCAGCCAGCAGATTCTTGACTGGTGTAGGGCAAGCCATTAGGCAATTAGGCAGCAGGCTTTCTTCCAGGCCTACCTGTAGGGCACACACTTTGGCTTTGGTAGGTAAAAATCGGTCTTTCTCCCAACTAGAAATGTAAAAGTCCACTTGGAAATCCCAAACCCAAGAACTGCATGGGTTTCTACTTTGACCTTTGCACACCACTCTAACATGTCCCTTGAGAATGTCTGACTGATGCTGATGTCCGTGCTAAGGAACATTTCCTGGGAATGAAACACAAACTAGTCAACATCAACATCAAACCCCACTGCACTTGCTTGTCAACGAAGCTTCTGGAAATCCAAAAATTCCACTGCCCTTTATAAAAAGCCTCTCCAGCATTATTTTATTAGAACCAGGATGTTTTTCCTTGCTCCCGCAGGCTGGCCGGGCTCAAGGTCCTGCTCTCGGCTGCTGCATTCCTTCCGTCTCAGCTTCTGCCTGGTCTCTGAGGCGCCCTGTCAGGTGTGTCCCTGTTGTTCTCTGGGGTCCTGGCTACTGTGTTCAAAGCTGGCCCCACATGAGTGCTCCTTCCCTCCTCCACCGCAGAGGCTACTGTTCCCAGGCCAAGCTTCATCCTTCAAGCACCTTCTCTCCACCTCTTCTCCTTGGTCCCTGGCACCCTGAGCTACAGCCCTGGGGCAGCCTCCAGGTAGAGGCAGGTGGTTGGCACAGCCACCCCGCCCCTCCCATCTTGCTTTAGTCCCCATAGAACCTCCTCCCTGACAGCTAACCAGTGGTGAAGATCACACTCCAACTTCCTCTCCAGGGGAACAGTTGGCTTTCTTTTCCTTGCTGGTTGAGGAATTGTCAGGAGGCTAAGGACATGAAGAAGAAATTCAAAGATGTTCAATTGGGCTGCAAGGCTACTGTATGGCCCCCAATATTTCCTCAATGTTTTAAGCAGCTTTTCCATCACTGTGGCCAAAATACTCAACACAAACAACATAGAAGAGGAAAAGTTCATTTGGCTCACAGTCTCAGAGGTACAGTCCATAGTTGGCTGACTCCAAACCAGACACTGTGATGGCACAGTGTGGTGGAGGAAAGCTGAGCTCAACTCCATGGCAGCCGGAAGCAGAGAGAGAGAGAGAGAGAGAGAGAGAGAGAAAGGAAGTAGGAAGTAACCAGGGACAGATATAGCCCCCAGGGCCACATCCCCAGTGACCTACCTCCTCTGCCGGAACCCGCCGGCAGAGCTGCAAGGTTCGAACGGTTCCTGAAACAGGGAGTGAGGATTAAGAAAAATAAAGAGAGAGAGAGACAAAAGATAATTTTTCGGGAGGGCTCTCAGTTCCATACTGCAGCAGCCTGGACTTTATTCAGCCCAGTCTTTATATATCCTTTTAGAGCACCAGAAATAGATACAAAGTCTCCTCCACCATACAATGTCAACACCCCTTTCTATTAACCTGATCTCTTCAGACCACCTGCGACCACCTCCCTCCTCGCCTGCATCTGGGAGTCATGTGCCCTTGGGTGGGTGAGGGTCACCTGCACCTGGGAGTCATGTGCCCTTGGGTGGGTGAGGGTCACCTGCACCTGGGAGTCATGTGCCCTTGGGTGGGTGAGGGTCACCTGCACCTGGGAGTCATGTGCCCTTGGGTGGGTGAGGGTCCCTCTCACTCCTGGATGGGAGAACGTCAAGTCTCTCCTCAGATAACCTTCAGCTATAGAAATGCATAGCACTTTTAACAACAAGTCTTAATCGTCCTGTTTGGCAAAGCTTATACTTCAAGGCTGTATTTGCATCTATGAGCCTGAAGCCAAAGAAATGGCTCCCGACACTCCTCCAGCCATGCCTACCTGCCCAAGTTACCATCCAGTAAACCCATTCAAGTTAGTAATCCTTCGGTGGATTTATCCACGGATAAGCCCTGATTCATGAACATGTTTGCATTGCCAATACCCAAGCTTCCCAGGGGAGATTCTATATTCAAACCATAACAGGTAGAAAGAGCGCCGAAATCTTCAATGGGGCTTAGTCCTTTGAGCCTCAACATTTGTCCTCAGGACTTAGCTTGCCACATTAAGTCTCAAGTTTTCAATTCTGTGAATATTTTAATGAAATTGATATAGGTACATTAAAATAGGTTGTAAATCATGATCTACAATTATATATCATTATACTAATTAACATTAATCAATAGCATTATTTTATAATTATATTCTTACTGTTATATAATTATATATCACATTTTATATACTACAAGCTTTGTTTTTGTTTTTGTTTTTGGTACTGGGGATTGAACCCAGGGGCATTCTACCTCCGGGCTATACCCCCAGCCCTATGTTTTATTCTTTATTTTGAAACAGGGTCTCACTAAGTTGCGGAGGGCCTCACTAAGTCACTGAGGCTGGCCGCAAACCCGGATCCTCCTGTCTCAGCCTCCCAAGTACTGGGATTACAAGCATGCACCACCACGCCCGGCTTACTACAAGTTTTTATAGGTGTTCCACGTCTGGAATGATGGGACAAAATGAGTTAAAGATTTGATCTTTGGAGGGTAATAGTTGTAGTGTCTGATGTTGGTCTATATTATGATTATAATGATTATGATGTTGGCTTATATTATTATTCTTTGCATTTGTATTATTTTTCTCTGAAATAAGATTTGAACACACAAAGAAGAAGGCAGATGAACACTGACAATTACATAACCAGATGCCCAACTCTGTAGGCTCAACACACCACATAATATTACTTGTAATAGAAGCTATTATTCTCAGTGTCAAATAAATGAGTTAGAGGAACCACTTTTACTCATTTATCTTATATGCTCTGACATTTTTTTTATCCAAATGAAACTTAAAGAACCTTGGCCTATTTAGACAAAAATTTTCCTACTCTGAAGGAGACCTTAAGTAGGGATTCCTTAGCAAGGTAACCAACGCCCTATGTAATCCTCTTTAAAGACTTTTTCATAAGACTTCTCCAGTGTCTCCAGTCACCAAGTAGTATGGTTGGGTTTTAGTTTGTTTTTTTGCACCTAAATGATTGATAACAACCTACTCTTTCCTGACCCCAGGAGAATTACTCCAACAGGAAAACATGAAGTCAGCTTCAAGAGCAGAAGAACTGGGTCTCCCTGCAGTGATGAATAAATCTTAGATACTGCTGGTGTTTAATTACAGGTAAGAACGAGCCCATATAAACAGTGTGTGTGTGTGTGTGTGTGTGTGTGTGTGTGTGTGTATGTGTTTGTGTCCTACAACTGGAAATTAGTAATGGGTAAGAAATTTACTTGTAGGTGATGGAGCAGTGTGGGGAAGTCATCCTTGTGGGCTGGGGCAAGAAGTGTGATTCAAGACAGATACATGGGAGAGAGTGAGCCCCATGGGACATTCTTCCCAGTGTCTGCCTGGGGTGGTAAAGGTTAATCATTAGGCAAAAGGTACTTGGGATTAATCCAAAGGTGCATCTGGCCTCAGAGAAGGAGCACCAGGGAAAGAGAGCTTTGGGATTTGGAGAGAAGCAGTTGAAAGACACACCAGTTCCAGGTGTGAGGATATTTGGGAGAAAAGAGCAATTTCCAAGCCAAATTCAAAGAGGGAGGAAAGTCAGAAAGCACTTTGTTTTCTTCTAGACCTGGGGTCAGCAAGAGAGGAGTGTGGCTGGCCATGCTTCCTGAAGGGGGAAGCAAGTTAAAATGAGAAGCCAGGTTCTCCTGTGAGGCTATCATATCACTAACATAGACCTATACCTGCCTGGAAGAATGTTAATCCTCCTGTTGAAGAATAAAGGACTTACCATTAACAGAGGGGTTTGACTGATTCGAATGAGTTCATAAGGACGGGAGAGGCGAATCATGGCACTGTGTCCTGAAAGGAGACAGTAGGAACTCTTCCTGGGCCTGGGAACTCACTTTGTTCAAGTGTAGGAGGATCAGCCCGTCCACCAGTCAGATAACAAACAAATATTGCTAGTGAGGTTTCCGGAGAGGCCTGCATGGGTTTTACAGTCCAGGGTGCAACTAGGTCACCTCTAAGTTTCCTTCTGGCTCTCAAATTTAACCTGTGGTAGAGAAAAGAGTTCAGGCTCAGGATTCATTTCAAGAAAAACTCAGTTTGATTCTCAACTCTGGCAAATATGAATTGTGAATTTGGGGAAATTACCCTCCCTGAACATGTTTGCATTGCCAATACCCAAGCTTCCCCAGGGGAGATTCCCTGAGGTTCAGGGAAGTCTCTGATATAGGTACTCCAATAATCTTCCTATCGGTCACTGTATGTAATGAGTAAGACAATGTTGTTCCCTTCCACAGCAGTGATGCTACAAAGGTCACTCTACCCCGCGCCATAGTGGCTACGTCTGGTCAGGTGACTAGTTCTGGTTAACTGAGCGAAGCTGAGTAATAGAAGCTATTGCTTGAGTCACATGCAGCTGAGCCTGACAAGCAGCTTTCTTATGTTTTCTCTACTTGGCACTGGGGGGCTGGGAGTGGATCACCTGGCTAGCACTGCCCATGTATTTTTCCATGAGAACTCTATCACCAGCATGCCCATTTCCCAATAATATGCCGTTAATACATCTATATAAACCAGGATCATGGCATAACTTATCTTAGGCAAAATTGGTAGCTTTAATATTTGAATTTTCCTTACATGGAAACATTTTATGTGTTCCTACAATGGAATTTTTTTTCGGTACTGGGGATTGAACCCAGGAGCCTTCTACCTCTGAGCTACACCCCAGCCCTATTTTTTATTCTTTATTATGAAACAGGGTCTCACTAAGTTGCCAAGGGCCTCACTAAGTAGCTGAGGCTGACCGCGAACTTGGATCCTCTGGTCTCAGCCTCCCCAGTACTGGGATTACAAGCATGCACCACCACGCCTGGCTCTGCAGTGGAATTTTAATGTGTACCTTTATTTCCAAGCATTTCATCTCTTTTATTCTAATGAAGATCTTTTCATCTAGGAATCAAGCTTCCCTTCCTATCAAAACAATCCAATGTCAACTGCATCAGTCCTTCTGTGCCTTGCAAGTTCTTGCAGCTCGGGCTTTTTCCCCTTCCACCTGGCAAGGACAGCTCAGGGGCAGTTGGGGTGGATTTGCTTCTTGGTGGCCGCTGGTCAAGCCTCTGATTCCATGAGTGGAGTTGAAAATGACTGGTTCTTTTCTAGACCATGTGTATCAGCAAGGATATTTATGATCTGCCTAGTGCATAGAGTCACTTTGTTAATCTCACTTAGTAAGTTCAGGTGAGATGAGTTGCCAACCTTAGTTGAAAGACTCTGGGATAATAGCACTAAGTTTCCCCCTATTCACTTAGCTCTTTCTTTTTGATCCAGAGGTAGCAGTTCAGCTCCAGCCTGTAGGCAGGGCCCAACAGTGGCCAATAGAGGCCCAGTCCTCTGTTCTAGGGTCAGTACTGGGACTGATACAGCCCTTCAGGATACTCCTAAGCCCTTGACCCAAGGTTTAGGCAAAGCAGGAAGAGGGATCCCAGAGCCCACAATGGCCTCGACTTCACAGATCTGCGTGTCTCTTTTCACCAACTAGGACTGGGTAGCCAGTGTTTTCCCTTCCTTGGTAACAGCCCCTTGGATCAATATTCATATTGTTTTATAGCATCCTGGTTCTTAGGTCCCTCTCTTTTCTCACCCTCTACCCTGTTCCTCTTTCTGTCACTGCCAAACAGGTGGGTCCTTATGTTGCAGGAAACTAGGTCCCCAGAGACAAGAGAGACTGGCTGGAGTTGGAAAGAAGGTTACTTTATTCACTGGTGAAGGCTCAGTAAGCAAAACTTCAGGTCTGAGCACCAAACTCAGAACATGCAAGTTCTTTTATACATTTGGTCACCTAATTTTAGAGGGGAGGGGTAAGCAAGAGACTTGTTTTTCCTAGTGTAAGCAAGAAACAGAAGCAGAACAGCAATTGGTCAGTATATTGTTTCTCTCTTTTTCTATCAATTCTGTGCCTTATCTCATGGGCTGTCTGGGGAGGCTCTGCTTGTTAGCGTCTGAGGGGGCCTATAAAGTAGCTTCAAGGACCTAGCCAGGCCCCTGCCTCAGCATAGCTTTAAGGACCTAGCAGGGACTCCCGCCTCGTTCCCCCCTTTTGAGACTTCTCAACATGCTTAACAAGAAGTTCTCAATTTTTGAGATTACTTTCAGTCAGAGCCATAAGGGTGGCATATGGGGGTGGATCCCTTTTAGCTAATGAGGTTTCTATTATTCATTGGATTAACCCCCTGTCACATGGCATTAGGCAGCATCTGACCAGGATGAAAACTCCCATTATCACTATTAAAGTGGTTAAGACCAAGGCCAATAAAGTTTTCCAGTTTCCAAACCATTTTTGGAGCATATTGCTAAAAGGGTTGTCAATACCAGAGTTTTCTGCCAATTTATCAGCCAAGGTAGTCAATCTCTTTAAGATTCAGGTAATGGTTCCATTCAAGTAATGGTTCCATACAAAATGTTATTTTGTATAAAAGTGCAGCATTGACCTCCCAGCACCACACAAATACCTCTTTTTTCTGCCAGTAACATATCTAAAGCTATCCTGTTTTTTCAGGCCATCGGACTAGTGGGGCCTAATTGGTCAGCAATTCCTTTTATTGCATTTCGGGTGTAATTGACAAATCTTTGCTGATTATAGTAGATGTAATTTATCCAATCTACATTTTTATTGATTGTGATCCACCAGAAGAGAAACTCAAAACCTATGGCTATTTGGTCTCTTGCCCTGAACTCATCCAGAACTCCCCTGGATACCTCTATGGCACCTAAGTACACATGAGGATCAAAGGACCTTCCCGGTCCAGATATGGTCTCATGCTGGGCCCTGTGGAGACCTTTTTGACCCTCTTTGTGTTGATAAGTGATAGTGAACAGGACAACTAGCTGAACCAATACACAAGTTCCTCCCCAAAAACTTGGCAGGGTTGAGAATAAATTTGAACCACAATACCACCAGATGTCTGCCTGGGCATGAGATAATTCAGTCCTTTCAGTATAAGCTTTAGCCTCCCCACAGGTCAGGTTTCCAAGAAAGATACCCCCCGACTGGTGTTTCTCGAGTGAGACATGCAGTAAAGTTGACTGACTTGGAGGGGGGCTGAATAGCCCAGGGGGTTCCTATAGGACTCCAGAGAGAATGTTTGGCCTGCTTAGTGCTGGTATCTATCTTGGAGAATAAGAAGGCCAGAGTCTTATAAGTCTCATTGGAAGGATTTCTGTTTCCTTTGAAAAGATCTAAGAGGCATCTTAAACTAGCCTCAGCTGAACTCTACCCCAAAGGAAAAGGAACAATTTGTGCTTACAGCCAGCCAGTGGCACAACAATCTGGCTTGCCAGTAGTCTTTACAGAATATTTAATCCATTCCAGCCACACATTTGTGTCCCCAAACCCGGTTTCTATTTTTAAAGTCTGTTTTAGATTTTTTTTTCTCTACTATAGTTACTTTGGTTGGTTCATTTATGGCCTCCCATAATGATGTTTTGTTAAAAGTTATAGAAGAAGGGGTCTCTGTCGGTGGAGCTGTAGGGCTATTTGGCTTAATGAGCTGTAATCTGAAACAGCCTACAGGATTTCTTTCAGAGATATCTGCTCCTAGCCCGTAGACCCTGGTGGATACTACTGGTTCCTGGTCCATTGCATAAGGGTTATCAATAAGTAACAGCACAGGATTACACCGATTGTTTTGACAAGCTTGAGGAGGAATTACCTGGGTAATGTGAATCTTATTCTTTAGAGGCCTCCGTGATGGGGTCACCTGTTCTATATTGACTGTCAACCCTTGGTTATTGGTTGTCCACCAGACACTATCCCAACTAGGACAGAGCCTAGTCTGAGCATAACCTGAACCCGATTCAGGGCAGAGCTATTTGTCAGCCTGGGTGAGTTGCCATTGGTTTTTTAGGCTGACACTAGATATAACCTGACCTGCATCAAATTTGACAACAATAGGATTGCTAGTTTTGGTCACAGACTGGCTGCAACAACTCTATTAGTCCTCCCCACAGGACAAGAACTGCCAATTGTTTTTTTATCTTAGCAATGCAAAGTCAAATTGGGCAGACACCTAAGTATTAAAATTAAGACCACTGTATATCCCACTAATAAAGTAAATCCTAAACCACTTATGGAGTAAAACTTAGAGTCCAGTTTTGTGGCATGAGATGTGGTACTCCTCAGTCTTCCGCCATGCATGAGCCAGTCAGTTTCTGGGTGTGACTGGAGCAAGTCACCTTTTTCAGGATCAGCTTGTTTGGCTCTCTAGGTTTCTCGTGAGCAGTCCAGTGAGTCTTCTCTGGGGCTGTTGGCTCCAGGGATGCTGGCTTTAGTCAGCTGTGATGGATCCAGGCAGCAATATCCTCAACTTTTACTGCTATTGGGGTAGTAAGAATAATAGTGAAGGGCCCTTTCCATTTTGTCTTGAGGGGAGTCTGATTCCAGTCTTTGACCCAAACTAGGGTTTTAGGCTTATAGGGATGGACTGGGGTAGTTAAATCGATT
>PVJS01004814.1:15053-67226 GCA_004027185.1 Glis glis
CTCACTAGATAGAGAGAGAGAGAGAGAGAGAGAGAGAGAGAGACAGGGAGAGAGAGAGAGAGAGAGAGAGAGACAGTTGAGGTTGACCGTGAACCCGGATCCTCTGGTCTCCGCCTCCCAAAGTACTGGGATTATAAGCGTGTGCCACCACGCCCGGCTAAGTTTATGGATTTTTAACATCTGGGAAACACAAATATAACATCACAGTTACAAAGAAGTTAACTTTTACTTTTGAAGTAAAATTTAAAATCCAGGGCTCAGTAAGATAATTATAGAAAACAGAGACAGTAGAAAACACAGGAAATTATCTTAATGGAACCTCACTGTAAACCCTTTAAATAATTTTTAAAAATATAACCAACTTTAGCACACATGCAAAATTCCATAAGCTTTATCCTCCACCAATATTCTGCAACATACTCAAATCTTCTGCAACTTGCTTTTAACCTTCTGATTTGACCCTAGTCTTTCCTTTCCCATTTGGGACAATCTTAGGATAAACTTTATTTTACCATACAGGATGCTTTCTTATCCCCAAAATATTTTCTTTTCTTTTTATCCTTCCTTACCAAAACTTCTCATACTCCTGTCTTTTCTTTACATCTCTCTTCTCCCTACACACTGGTTTCTTTCTGCTTTAATTACTTTCTTTAATTTACATTATGAAACAATTCTTAAATAATTTTTATATTGAGATTACATTTTCCTCAATGATAACAAAATAAGAAACAAATTAAGATTATCTAATTCTTACAATGGTCTGGATTTTATTTTTATTTATTTATTTATTTATTTATTTTTGCGGTACTGGGAATTGAACCCAGGGGCATTCTACCTTTGAGCTACATCCCCAACCCTATTTTTTATTCTTTATTTTAAAATAGGGTCTCACTGAATTGCAGAGGACCTCACTAAGTAGCTGAGGCTAGCCACGAACCTGTGTCCCTCCTGTCTCAGCCTCCCAAGTACTGGGATTACAAGTGTGCACCACCACACTCGGCAGTGGTCTGGATTTTAAAGAGACAAGGTTTTTTTTTTCAGATGATTACATTTTAGCTAGGACTGACTAAAATAACAAACTTTCAAGCAAACTTGAATAGCAAATTTATCTTAGTATAAGCAGGAGGACAGCAAAAGAGAGAAAAACAGAGAGCCAAAAAAACTTTATGTTAGCTCTGTAACTGAAATGCAGTAGTTTATGTAATTTTTTTCTGGTTTTTTCTTGGAGAGATGCAAAGGTCCTGCAGACAGAAGGGGTATGATTTTTAATGGGAGTCAGGGTAAGGCTTGAACCAAAGTTATCTTGGTGTCCTGACATATTTTTTCTAACCCAGTTCTGATAGCTCTATTCATTTTCTCTACTTTGCCTGAACTCTTTGGCCTATATGTGGAATGCAGCTTCTAGGTGATGCCCAGGGCAACTGCCCTGTCCTGGGTGACTTCTGTGACGAAGGCTGGTCCATTGTCTGACCCTGTGTGCAAGGGCAGTCCATATCTAGGAATGACTTCTCTGAGTAAGGCTCGGGTTACTTCTCAGGCCTTTTCTGTCTGGCAGGGATATGCTTTTACCTATCCAGTCTGAGTGCATGCTATGATTAAGAGGTATTGGTACCCATTACATTTTGGCAGTTCGGAAAAGTCAATTTGTACATTTTCAAACGGGGGCTGCTCCCACAGCCTGTATTCTAGGAGGAAACTCAGGTCCTTGCTTAGGGTTGTTTTTGCTGCAGGTCACACATAGCTGTTGGCAGCAGAGTGGCTGGGTTCAAGGTATGCACCACGTCCAGCTGTATACGAGAGTTCTCACACAGTAAGCCTTGGTATTTTGTAAACCTGGCATTGGTTGGCCAATGGTGCCCTTTAGAATTCATGAGTGAGACTATGGAATGGAGTACCTTTACCAATAGTCTGTGTCTTAAGGTTAGCTTATCTGCTTCTGGAATGAGAAGAGCAGTTGCTGTAAGGGCCCGTAGGCACAGCGGTGTGGTCCAGTTGCTTCAAGAGGTAAATGACTGGCTGATACCAAGACCCAATTCTGCTGGACCAGAACCCCAACTTCTGTGTTTGTTTGTTTGTTTGCAGTACTGGGGATTGAACCCAGGGGCATTCCACCTCCAAGCTACACCCCCAGCCCTATTTTATTCTTTATTTTGAAACAGGGTCTCACTAAGTTGTGGAGGGCCTCACTAAGTAGAGAGAGAGAGAGAGAGAGAGAGAGAGAGAGAGGGAGAGAGAAAGAGAGAGAGAGAGAGAGAGAGAGCGAGCTGCGGCTGGCCGTGAACCCAGATCCTCCGGTTCACACACACCCAACCTGAATTCTGAACTGAATTCCATCTGGTTTCATGTCCCTTGGACACTACTCGGGGAATTCCCAAAGAGGTGATCAGCCCCCTCCTCTGCTATTCTGATCACAGGACTTGACTAAGCCCTGGGGCTGCCTACTGTGATTCAGACATCTGTGCTGGATAATAACCTGTTCCTTCTCCGGCCTAAGATCTCAGCAGCTGTTAGCCTTGGAGTCAACCAACTCCAGGAGAGGCCTCCCACATGGTGCAAAAAGGCCTCCGGCATGCTCAGTGGACCGATATCTGCAATGGGGAAGGCAGACATGTCCCATGACACAGACTGGAAGAGGCATAATGTCCTGAGTCCCATCTTCGGGACCAGACCGGCCCAAAAGTGCCTCCTGACTGGATCTGCCAAATGGTGCAGGAAACTAGGTCCCCAGAGATAAGAGTCAGTGGCCAGAGTTGGAGAGCAGGTTAATTTATTCACTGGTGAAGGCTCAGTAAGCAAAGCTTTGGATCTGAGCCCTGAACTCAGAACATGCAAGTTCTTTTATACATTTGGTCACCTAATTTTAGAGGGGAGGAGTAAGTGAGAGACTTGTTTTTCCTAACATAAGCAAGATGCAGAAGCAGAACAGCAAACAGTACATTGTTTCTCTTTTTCTATCAGTTCTGTGCCTTATCTCATGGGCTATCTGGGAGGCTCTGCTTGTCACTGTCTGAGGGGGCCTATGAAGTAGCTTCAAGGACCTTGCTTGGCTCCTGACTGAGAATAGTTTCAAGGACATAGCCGAACTCCTGCCTCACTTATTTGGCCCCTCATCTCCATCTTTAGCCTTGAGGCATGGTATATACCAGCTAGGATTATTAACCCACCTCTCATGATACTCCCCCCTCCCCACCCTACACACGTGAGACAAGGTAAGCAATGTCCTCTCCTTGGAAGTCTCTGTATTAACTCATTCAGCAGACTCTGAGTGAGGGACATGTTGGGAGTTCCTCATGATGCTCAGGGTTTATCATATATGACAGTAATAAAAGGTCAATCTGTCTCAAATGGCCACAGTGTCAATAGAATCCCACATTATATTCAAGGTCTCTGAGAGGTCTTCTTCGTACAGGTATATAGACATGAGTAACCTGGCACCAAATTCAAGAATTGCATAGGTCCCAGACCATCCATTTAGGAGTAGATGATCTTGCATCAACTTCCCACCTCATTACCTGTCTCTGGTTTCACTTAAGTTCCCTAATGCAGCCCCTCCACACACTTCTCAGTGCTCCCCTGGCTGCTGGTGGTAATGATAATGCTCAATTCACACTTCTACCTGTTGTTAATTCTTCACAAAATGACTCCACAAATATGCCACATTGCATATTTTACAGATTTCAGATCTATGTGGTGAGAATGATTCAGCCACTATGATGGTGGCCGAAAGGCTTCATTTGTCTCTTCCTTCTTGTCCTTAGAGCTTGAAAGAATTTTCAGAAAAGCAAAGGAGTAGAATCGTGGGCAGCTTTGACTTCTGTAACATCACTCTTAGGTTTGAGCCACCACTCAACGGCTTCTATAGTCCATGGGCATAAATCCCATGAGCACCTGGTGACTGACCATCCCCACTCAGCCCCCATGGAGGAGTTCCTCCACAGCCCCCAGGAGCTGTCTCCCACACTGAGAATGACCTAACTGACCACTTTGTTTCCAAAAGGCAGTAATCAGAGCAAGCTACATGTGCCCCTGGTTGGGTCTCACCTGTGGAATGTGGGTGAAGGAGCACCCTAGGTGTGATGTGGTATAGATTACAAAGCAGATTTGGGGGGGGGCTTTTAAGTAGAAAGTTTATAAGAGAAGATATGCTTCATCATCCCAAGGAGAGGTCAGGAGTCAGGGCACATCTGGACTTTCCTGTCCTGTACTCCATCTGGGAACTTCCCATCTGTTTCTTTGCATTTTTATATTGTGACCAGGAGAGCTGACTCCCAGGAGAAAATAGCTGAATATAAACTCCAGCTACCCAGGGAGACAGCAGGCTAGAGCTGATACTACCTGAAGACCTCATGGGAAGTCAAGACTACATGTAGTCCTTTACACACAGAAAGGGAGAGCCACTGGTCCCAGCTGGCTTGTTGCCAGGCAACCTGCAGAGAGTGTCTGGGGTCATCCAGTGAACATGCTTGTTTGCTTCTCCATAAGAAGGGATGCTGTGCACCAGCAACACTGTATGTTTGTGGACTGGGACACAGACCTATGGCTGTTATAATATGGACTTTTTAAATTTATCTTTTTTTCAAATAGGAGTTAACTAAAGACAACTCAAATGTTTAGTTTGAATTTGCAAATAGAGATGTGTGCAATTAGTCTCAGTGTGCAATTGCTTTCTGAATATTCTTGCCATTGAATAGTCTTTCTACCACATGGTTTTTTGGCTACAGATTTTTCTAAAGGACTGGGGGTATAGCTTAGGGATTGAGTGCTTGCCTCGCATGCAAGAGGCCCTAGGTTTGATCCCCAGCACCACAGGAATAAAAACCTAGAATATTGCTGGCATCTTTTTAACTTTGTATTATGAAAATTGTCAAATATATGTAAAAGTAGAAGGAATAGTATAATGAGTCCCCATTATCAATCACTGAGCTTCAACAATTATGAACATATAGTCTCCATATCTGTAGGTTCCACAACTGTGGATTCAACCAACTGTGGATCAAAACATATTCAAAAAGGAAAAAGTTGCATGTGTATTGAACATTTAGAGACTTATTGTCATTATGCTCTACACAATACACAATAACAACTAATTACACAGCATTTACATTGCCTTACGTATTATAAGTAACCTACAAATTATTTAAAGTATGCCAGAGGATGTGAATGGGCTATATGCAAATACTACACTATTTTTGGGAGGGGGTATTGGGGATTAAACCCAGGGGCATTCTATCTCTGAGCTATACCCCCTGCCCTTTTTATTCTATTATTATTATTATTATTATTATTATTATTCATTTTTTTGATACCAGGGATTGAACTCAAGGTTGTTATACCTTCAAGCTACACCCCCAGCCCTATTTTATTTTTTGTTTGGAAACAAGGTCTCACTAGGTTGCTGAATGTCTTTCCAAGTTGCTGAGGTTGGTCTGGAACCTGCAATCCTCCTGTCTCCGCCTCCCAAGTACTGGGATTACAGGTATGAGCCACCATGCCTGGCTTGCACTATTTTATATGAGGGACTTGAGTATCTACCAAATTTTGGTATCTGAAGGAGGCATCTTGGAACCAGCCCCCTGAGGACACTGAGCAACCACTCTATAGCCAATCTTACTTTTTTTTTTTTGCGGTACCGGGGATTGAACGCAGGGGCGTTCTACCTCCGCGCTACACCCCTGGCCCTATTTTTTATACTTTATTTTGAAACCGGGTCTCACGAAGTTGTGGAGGGCCTCACTAGGTAGAGAGAGAGAGAGACAGGGAGAGAGAGAGAGAGAACTGAGGCTGGCCCTGAACCCAGATCCTCCGGTCTCCGCCTCCCTAAGTACTGGGATTACAAGCGTGCACCACCACGCCCGGCGTAGCCAATCTTACTTTATCCATGCTATCACAGCCCTTTCCTCATGCTGGGGTGTTTAAAAAAGAGTTTTGTTGAGATATAATTTACATATAATGAAATTCATCCAGTATAAGTTTACAGGTCAATGCCTTTAGGTGAATTTATGTATCTATGTAACTATCGCAAAAATACTTTTTAACACATTTTTTCACCATCATGAAACATTCACTGGTTCTACTTGTAGACAATATCTGCTCCCACTTCAAGCCCCAGGCAAACACTGATCTGCTTTCTATCTCTACAAATTCACCTTACAAGTCTCTGCATGGACATATGTTTCATTTCTCCTAAGTAAATACCTAGGAATAGAATTGACAGGCCATATGGTAAATTTACATTTCACTTTTTAAGAAATTGCTAAATTGTTTTCCAAAATGGCTGTACCACTCTACATTCCTGTTAGCAATGCATTAGTGTTCTAATCTCTGCACATCCTTCTCAATGTGTATTATTGTCTGGCTACCTCATTCTAGTTTTGATTTACATTTTCCTGGTTTACACTAGCCATTAGTGATGTTTACCATCTGTTCATGTGCTTATTGACCGTTTGTGTATCTTCTTTGAAGAGCTGTCTACTGATATCCTTTGCCTATTTTTAAATTGGGTATTATTGACTTGTAAGAGTTTTTTCTACATTCTGGACATGAATCTCTTATCAGATAGATGGTTTGTAAAAAGTTTCATTCTGTAGATTGCCTTTTCACTTTCTTGATGGTGTCCTTTAATGCACAAGAGTTTTTCATTTTGATGATGTCCTTGTTTTGTTTCTTGTGCCTTTGGTGTCATACCTAGAAAAATGATCACCTAATCCAAGGCGACACAGATTTATGCCTATGTTTTCTTCCACGAATTGTATAGTTTTAGCCTTTTCATTCAGATCTTGTTCCATTTGGAGTTACGTCTTGTATATTGTATGAGGTAAGGATCTTAATTGCTATTTTGCATGTAAATGTTCAGTTGTTCCATTTTTTATTGAAAAGACTGATATCTACTCATGGAGTTTTCTTGCTACCTTTGTCAAAAATCAATTGACTATGTAGGCAACAATTTATTGCTCAATTTTATTCTGTTGCCATCCATCTCTATCTTTACCAGTACTTCATTGTCTTGATTACTGCAGCTTTTTAGTAAGTTTTAAAATCAGAAACATCCAACTTTGTTCTCCTTTTTCAAGCTTGTTTGGTTATTTTTGGGGTCCCTTGAATTTCCATACAAATTTCAGGATCAGCTTGTCAATTTCTGCAAAGGAACCAGCTGGGACTTTAATAGGGATTGCCTTGAATCTGTAGATCTACTTGGGGAGTGTTTCAATCTTAAAAATATTTAAATCTTTACCATGAACATTGTGATAGTCAATCTAGGTTGTCAACTTGACCTGATCATGACACACCCAAGATCATGTGACTTTGGGTGTGTAACAGCAGATTAAACAGAAAGCCCTGCCCTGAATGTAGGCAGCAGGATTCTGATAGGTGCGGACTTAGATAAAAGAGGGAGAATTCGCATAGAGTATATGCGACTCTTTCCGAGGAAAACGCATCTGCTCTCGCTTGAGATCGTCGGCCGCTGGCTTAGCTGTTTCTCTGAAGAGCTTCTTGATCTTCTCGGCCTCTAGCCCTTCGAACTGAAACTTCACCATCGTTTCTCCGAAGAGCTTCGTGATCTTCACGTCTTGGACTGGGACTGAATTAGTGGTTGCTCCGATCCTAAGACTCCAGCTCTTAGACCGTTAGACCAGTCTTAGACAGTTTGACCAGCTACTGGTTCCTCTGACTCTCCACGTGCAGTCAGAACCTGGGACTACATTGCTTCAAACTGTAAGCCCATCTGATAAATCCCTTTTTCAAATATACTCATTCTGTGAATTCTGTTAATCTAGTGAACCCTGTCCAATACAAACATGAAATATCTTTCTGTTAATTTAGGTCTTCTTTTAATTTTGTTCCACAATGTTTTGTAATTTTTAAGAGTATGAGTTTTACACTCCTGTTGTGAAATTTATTCCTAAATATTTTATTCTTTCTAATGCTATTATATATTGGCCTTATATCCTGCAAACTTGTGGAACTTGTTTATTAATTCTAGAAGTTTTTTAATATGAATTCTTTAGGGTGTTCTATATGTGAGACTGTCACCTAAAAATATAGTTTTACTTACTTCTTTCTAACCTAGATGCTCTTTGCTTCTTTTTCTTGCCTATATGTCCTGAATAGAATGTTGAATGGCAGTGATAAGCTAGGACATCTTTGTTTTGTTCCACATGTTCAGAGAAAGGCATTCGGTGTTTGGTAAGTGAGTCTGATCACTCGCCATGCTGGAAGACCCATGTCCCACACAATTGGCTATTCTAGGGCCTTTGTATTACCATAAGAATGTTAGGACCAGCTTGTCGATTTCTTCAGGAAAGGCAACAGTGATTTCGATAGGGCTTGTGTTGAATCTGCAGAACAATAGGTATCATCATCCTAACATTGACCACAAACATGGTGCCTTTTCTAGTGTGGACATCTTTCTAATCTTTTCTAATGTGGAACCATTTTCTCAGCTATGGACTTCCAGAGATCTCCAACTCCTTGTATCATAAATTATACTCTAAAAACATCCTCCTAATAGTTGTGTCTCCTTATGAACCCATGTAAAAAAAAATTTTTAGAAAGTATAACTAGGACGAGAATGGCTATGCATATGGTATGAATGTATTTAACTTAGAGTGTTAGACTGCTCTGCAAAATGCCTATGCCAGTCTACTTTCTCTCTGACGTTCATAAATGTTTCTATATTCCAAAAATCTATACCAATAATTGGTAGTATTAAACTTTCTGATTTTTGACACTGTGGTATATGTGAGATGATATCTTGTTACAGCTTAAATTTTCACTCATCTGATAATGAGTTTGAGCATCCTTTCACACATTTGATAAACTTTTGAGTTATTTGTCTGCAACTCATATGCTCATGACCTTTGTCCATTTTCTCTTGGGATTTCTGCCATTTTCTTAATGATTTGAAAATTTGTTATATAACCTACATCCTTGCCATTCATCTGGGAGCTAATTAGAAATGCAGAATTGAGGACCCCACTCCAGAATTACTGAATCAAAACCTCCAGTATAGGCACAATATCTTCAAGGAATTACTATACCTGTTGAAGTTTAAGAATCAGTGTTCTAGGTGTCACTCCCTTTTTAGTTTGAAATATTGCAAATATCTTCTCTCATTCTATCAAAAGATGTCTATGTGTTTGTGGAAAGATCCATACAGGCAATTCCTAACAACAGCATCATACGCAAAGCAGGAAAAGTAAGGAAATAGTATATAAGACTTTTATTTCTGCCAGGCATGGTGGCACATGTCTGTAATACTGAATTTGGGAGGCTGAGACAAGAGGATCACAGATTTGAGGTCAGCCTCAGCAAATTAGACCCTGTTTGTTTCAAAATAAATAAATAAATAGGGCTGGGGTGTGCTTGGAGGTTGAATCCCCAGTAACAACAACAAAAGATTCTAGTTTTTTCCCCTAAAAGCTACTTTATCCATGGCATGCAGAATCAATTTCTGAAGAGGAATAAACTGATGCAGTGATCCCTGTGATCGCTTTTCTCCCCTCCTTCTTTCCTTCCTTCATCTCCCTCTTTCTCTCTTAAATAACTTTATTGAGATATCATTCACATACCACACAATTCATCCATGTAAAGTGTACAATCAGTGGCTTTTAGTATACTGAGAGGTATGCGCAACCATTACCACAGTCAACTTTAGAACATTCTCTTCACCCCAAAAACCTGCCCCACACCTTTAGTTATCATCCCCTCATCCCCTCATCCCCCAGCCCCCAATCCCAAGGAACTGCTAATCCTTCTGTCTCTATGGACCTGCCCATTCTGGCTATTTCATATGAATGGAACCATAATCTGTGGGTGATTCTAATTGCAGTTCTCTCAAGAAGTTACAGTCAAGGTGTTGGCTGGGGCTACAGTTATCTAAAGCACTGCCAAAAAATGATATACACAGAATAAGAAAATATGATTTAAAAATATAATCCATATATATAAAATAAAGTTATATTCTTACACATGTGTGGAAAATTTTCATTCAGAAATTTCAAAATTTAGCCAGGGGTGGTGGTGCATGCCTTTAATCCCAGTACTTGGAAGCCTGAGACAGGAGGGCCGCAGGTTCATGGTCAGCCTCAGCAACTTTGCGAGACCCTCAGCAACTTAGTGATACCCGGTTCCAAAATAAAATAGGGCTGGGGTGTAGCTTAGAGGTAGAATGCCCCTGGGTTCAATCCCCAGTACCAGAAAAAAAATAAAAAGAAAGGTCAAAAAATTTTAAAATATTGACACTTAGAGAAGAAAATTTTGTTATGCAAGAATTAAACTTTTTGAACAGCCCATTCCTAGTTACTCTAAGTTAATAAAGGTGAAACTGGGTTAGAAAACAGCTGCAGCGTGCAGAATTATTTGCAAACATCAGTTGATTCTTGCACAGTGGATATTCAGTAAAATTCCAGAGACTCTGCCTTCAACAAACATTGCACACGTAGGATGTGGTGAGTGCTGTATTGGGTGACATAAGGAAACAAAAATAAATCAGACACAGTCCTTACCCTCAAGAGCCTGGGCTGGTGGCTGAGACGTCAGGATTATGAAATAATTACCACACAATATGGAGCTACACTAAAGTGCTTCAAAGCTATAGGGAGAACTCAGTTTCTCCTTGGAAGGGGTGAGAAAGGATTCAGAGATGTCACCTTCCAGGTGTGTCAAATTAGAGATTAAGGGTGACACACGTCATCTAATCCTTTTGTCTTAGTCTGTTTGGGAAATACCTTAGACTGGGTCATTTATTTTTATTTATTTTTTTATTTTTTTATTTTTTTGTGGTAGCGGGGATTGAACCCAGGGGTGTTCTACCTCCACGCTACACCCCCGGCCCTATATTTTATACTTTATTTTGAAACCGGGTCTCATGAAGTTGCGGAGGGCCTCACTAAGTAGAAAGAGAGAGAGCGAGCGAGCTGAGGCTGGCCGCGAACCTGGATCCTCCGGTCTCTGCCTCCCAAAGTACTGGGATTACAAGCGTGCGCCACCACGCCTGGCTAGACTGGGTCGCTTATAAACAACAGCAATGTCTATGCTCATCATTCTGAGGCAGGAAGTCCACCATCAAGATTCCGGCAGATTCCACGTGTCCTGAGGGCCTGAGCCTCATGGATGAGGTCTTCTGTGTGTCCTCACATGCAGAAGGGCTCCCTCCAGTGAGGGGGCCTCTTTTAAAAGGACAAAAATCCCATTCAGGAGGGTGGGGCCTCAGGACTAATCAGCTCCCCAAAGCCTCACCTCTTGCGACTGTCACGGTGGGAACTGAGTTTCAACATATGAACGTGGGGGAGACACAAATGTTTAGACCACAGCATCCTTGGAGTGTGAACCAATTAAGGAGGAGAACAGGGACTAAAACACTGCATGTAGAGCTGGATGAGAGAACAAGGTTTGGGTCTGGGTGCAAAAAAGCAATCCTCCTCACATCGAAGAGATGAGAGGGCTGGGGATGTAGCTCAGTGGTGTGTTTGATTATCATGCAAGGCCCTGGGTTCCTGCCAGCTATACTGGAAAAGGGGAGGGGGGGATAAGAGAAGATTAAACCAAAGACTGCTTAGAAAATACATAAGCAAAGAGTCATGGTTCAAATTCGTCTCAAATGAATGAAAACAGTAAACAAAGAAAATTAACTGGGAGATTTTAGTTTACCACCACAAAAAAAAAAAACAATTCTAGATTTCTGTGGCTTCTTGAAAAACCAAATGACTGCTGTTAATAGGACTCACGACACTCAGGAGCAGATGCCACCTTGGCGGGACACATTCCCTCCCACAGGACTGGGGAGAGGCAGGTGAGGCTCCCGGGGTTGAAGTGGAAGGAGGTGTTGGCTCTCAGGGTCATGCAGGTGCAGTGGCAGCCTTGGTACCTCCCGAGGAGTGAGTGCCCCCCAAAATCTTCATCCCGGACACCTCCCTCCAGCCCCAGTCCTGGCCCCCAGCGCCTCACTCACGTAGCCCCCCCCCGGCCCCTGTGGGCACCGAGGGGGCTGGATGGGCAGCTCAGGGTCCCGAGAGTCAGCAGCCTGTCACACACACCTGCTTCCCTAGTCACAGCGGCAGGTACAATAACTCAGAAAAGCTCCTTCTGGAAAGTTGCTGTTTTCCTTCCCAGCTGCTGAAATGAAGTGTTTATATTAATTAAAAACTTTATCATCCAGTGGGAAAGAGAATGTGGGCCACTTCCCCGTGTTCGGTGTTCTCACACAGCTCAGCTGTGACTCAAACAAGAAAGCAGTTGCTAGGAGACCAGCAGGCAAACTTCAAGAGATGGGCGCTTTCTGCCTTTTCTCTCTGAAGTTCTCCACTGAAGCCTAGTGCCCAGGCCAGCCTGCTGTTGATACGTTTAGAAAAAGAAAAATGGAACCCCCCCCATACACATACTCTATAACTTCAAAGGAGACTTGGTATGTGTTATTAGAGAAATAGCAAAACTGTTTTTGAACACATAGTAAACTCTAGCCCACGTTTTAACTTTTCCTTGTAACTTTGCTATCTGCTTCCTTTGGTGTGTCAGTATTGACGTGCTGGCATAGGAACCTCTGCGAAGTTGTGAGGGCTTTTTTTTTTTTGTTTTTCTTTTCTGTTCCTTCTTCTAGAAACATGAAGGTGATGGGTTGGACCACAGATAGAAATTGAAAAAAATATATATATTTAAGAACCAGGAAATTCTTCTACGCTGAGTTTGCAATGTAAAGACTTGGTCAAACAGCCTGGATCTCTTAGAAGATATAGGAATTTAATTAAATAATAAAAGTCCTAAACTATTCACAAAGAAAATATGCGATACCAATAAGAGATGATTAAATATCACGTGCCACAGGCATGCTTAATTTTGATCTTCTAGTGATGGAATGTTGAGAAATTGAGGTCAGGGTGTCTAGGTCTCAGAGGCCCCTTAACACTGCGCATCTGTAAATGGGAATCCTACTCCCATCCTGGGCTGGGGATCCTGTGATCTCTTTCAGCATTTCCTAAAGTTTTCTGAGACATGCCAACTCTGGTATTATCCTGGGATCCCCACTCCTTTATGCTGGAAATAGCTAGTAGGGCTGGAGACTGGCACGGACTAAAATATTCCCATCTATCCCTTTCTTAAAAACCCCTGCTTTAAATCCATGCCCAAGATTGAGGGTTTTTTTTTGTTTTTTGTTTTGTTTTGTTTTTAGTTCTTCATCGAAAACAAAAATATTATTGTTTACATTTGTAAAATCAATTAAAACATTGATTAATTCAACTTCTTTGTTTTCTTCTGGTAGTCCAATGATCTATATAAAATGTGCTAGTTATTCAATATGGATTTTTTGCCTAGTAATCCAGTTGATTTGCGTGTGTGTATTATTCATTTTCTCACTTTAGTACTCATAAGCTAACAATTTTATTTTGAATTTCCATCCTAGAGAGGGATTCTTTCATTTTTATCCAGATTAGATATTTTGACCATGCTAGCATCAAATTTTGAAATAATTTCTAGTAAACTTTATAATTATCCATGTTTTCTGTAAATCTCATATTGTTATCATCAAAAATCACATCATACTTGGCTAGATAGTAAAGCAAAATTTTATTATTTTAGACCTTCACATTTATTTCCTTGTCTTCGCTGAACACGTTGACTGTTAGCCGCTCATCCATCTCCTTTTGTCAGTCTTCATAATAACGTAAGTGCTTTTTGATATGCAAGCCTGCTCACTTTGGTATGTCCAGTTAAAATTTTATGCAGTCCATTTCTCTGAAGATTTTCTATTTCTTTTTGCTTTTCAGCTTTTTTTTTCTTTTTGGAGCTCCACTGCCATCCTTTCTATTTTTATCATTGCTCTGACTTATTCTCATGTTTTCAAGGATGTAAAGAAAAGTAAAAATCTAATTGTATTCCAAGTGCACACCATTTTAATATAGACTTATCAAAACTGTAAATTACTACAATGTAAAAACTAAAATATTGAGCTGGGCATGGTGGCACATGCCCGTAATCCTAGTACTTGGGAGGCTGAGACAGGAGGATTGCAGGTTTGCAGCCAGGTTCAGCAGCTTAGCAAGGTCCTCAGCAACTTAGTGAGAGCCTGTCTCACAAAAAAAAAAAATTGGGCTGGGGGTGTAGCTCAGAGGCAGAATGCCCCTGAGTTCAATCCCCAGTACCACAAAAAAAAAAAACCTGAAATAGATCATGATTTTTTAAAAGTTATTTTTCTCTAAAACAGCCACTATTCATATTGTTTCTTAAAAGACAATATTTAAATATAATAAACAAGTAAATTAAAACTATTTTCAAGAAGCTAAGATTTTTAAGTTTTAGATTAAATCTTATTAAACATTTTAATAAAAGTTAAACTATTGAAATTCTAGGGTCATTGTCTATATATTCTTTTCATTGCCGATGAAAAGAATCAATATCTCACTTCAAATGTTACCTCTAAGCCGGGCGTGGTGGCGCACGCTTGTAATCCCAGTACTTGGGAGGCGGAGACTGGAGGATCCGGGTTCACCGCAAGCCTCAGCTACTTAGTGAGGCCCTCTGCAACTTAGTGAGACCCGGTTTCAAAATAAAGGATAAAAAATAGGGCTGGGGGTGTAGCTCAGAGGTAGAATGCCCCTGGGTTCAATCCCTGGTACCACACACACACACACACAAAATGTTACCTCTAGCGTTTTTCCCACACAAGGGGTACTATGAATTGTTTAATATTGTGCGATACCCTTCAGCCACCACATGCACCTGTGTGATTATCAAAGAATTGAAACGTGAATTGAAGACAAAGAGATGCAAGAAAGCAAGCCCTCAGCACTGCTGGGAAACAGCACTTGGTGGTGCGCGAAGCTCTGGCTTCGATGCTAAGAGGTAGTACTCCACAAGTTAATTAATTTCTGTTCTCCGCCCTAGACATTCCTAACGCTCAAATCCTTCCTCTATTTCACTGCAGTTCCTGGCTCTGACACCCATGGACTGGGAAGCCCCTCTGTCACAGCCACCTCTTGTGAAGACACAGGCAGGTCTGTTCAGGGTTACAGCGACCCTGTGTCAGAAGCTCCCAGGTGTCCTCCCGCACGCACATCGCCTGCGGGTGATAGGCCCTGCAGAGCCCCGCGGCCTCCTGCTGGTCTGGGTGGCTCTCTGAATGGGGTCCCTCTCTTCCGCATAAGCCTGGCAGGGCTGGGCTGGGCTTGGAGAAGCAGAAGACTGGAAAAATATTTGCGCGCTTCCCAGGCTCAGGAAGGGGACAGGCCTTTCCAGGCCCTGCACAGCGTCACAGGGATGTCTCAGGACCTCGTGGAGGAGTCATTTCATCAGCCCTGTGAGGCTCTGTTTGCCTCCACAAAGTCTCTTGACTTCACCCCTCACCCCAGGTATGTGGGGGTCCTTGAAAGAAATGACGCTTGGCGCAGTGGGGGGAGGTCACCTGGTCAATAAATGCTTACTCCCAGCCCCAGTCGTTCGTGCAGACGCTGGCAGGGCCGCAGGGCCTGCTCAAATCAACACGGAGGCTAGCCCAAGCCCGGGAGAGCCCCAGGTTCTGAGCCACGTCTTCTTGCCTGCAGAATTCCTCCAGCCCAATCCACAGAAAGCAGCTCGCCTCAGTCGGAAGCAAGTCAAGAATCAGACAGCAGAGGGCGCCAGCAGCCTGCTGTTGGAGCTCAGGCTGGGGCTGAGGCTCTGTAACAGTTCCAAGGGTTTGTTGGCTCCTCCAGGTGGAAGCTGTGCTCACCAAAAATTCAGATTTATGTAAGTGAATGCCTCCAAGGGCCCTGTTTCCTTGGGCCCCGCTGTGGATTTCTTCCAAATTCATGACCTGTGTGGCTCTCGGATGTCGGCGGCTGTGTTCCTAATAAGCAGGTGGAAACCCAGCTCTTGTCCATAGAAGCCCAGTTTTTCTGCTCAGAGGTTTACAACATAATACGAGAGGGACTTGAACTTCATTTCTTATTCTTTTGCTGTAGACAGTCTCCTCCCTGCTGAAACCTGCTTGCCTCTTCCCCTGGCCCTCTCTGCACGGTTAATCTGTGGTCATGCGGAAAAAACGTGGGAGGGACTCAGTTTTTGAGAGGCTGGAGTGAGTGGTCTCTAAGAAGCACCTTCTGGAAATGAAGCTAATCAGCTCCTCAGCCAGCTATCTGATCATATCTGATTTTCAGAAAGATATTGCACAAGGCCCTGGGTTCAATCCCCAGCACCGCAAACAATAATAATAATTAAAATGTTTAAAGAGGGAGAGAGAGATTGTTAAGGGAGCTCTCCTGCACTTTGTGCTACAGCAACATCATTTCCAAAGAGGAGCTGAGCCCAACTGGAGCAGTGATCCAAAGCCTGGGACGAAATGACTCTTGAGCAAAAGGTGAAGGAGAGAGGGGGCGGGGCGGCCTCCCTTCATGCCCGACTCCCATGGAAGCCTGGGGGCCCGGGCCAGGCTCTCTCACCCAGTCCTGCAGCAAGTGAACTTCTTTGTGCCTCCTGTTCTGTCTCCAGGGCTTTCAGGGCAGGTGCTGGGGGGGGGGGGTCTTGAGATCAGCAGCAATAACCCCTCTACCTGGAACTTTCAGACGTGCTGCCATTCCCCCTCTCACAATGTTTCAAGAAACATAACTAGAGAGAGAGAGAAGGCATGCGAGGGAGGTCCCCTCCTGCTTATCTTCTCTGGGGCATCACGAGTTCTCAGCTCACTTTCACCTGGACACCAGGAACCTTGACGGCTTAATAGATCCCAACGTGACCGTAGGTATCAGGGGAGCCAAAGTCTGTCTTCACCTGGCCCCACACAGCAGGAGGCCTGGGGGAAGGAAGGAGAAGTGTCAGTAGGGGGCGCTGGCTTAAGTGTCAGATTCAGAATGGGCTGAATGATGATTCCCAAGACGTCCTGTTTAAAAGCAGTGGATTGGGATCACACCTGGATTGTCAAGCCTGGGAGCTTGGTGGCCACAGGTGCTGTGCTCGGTCCCAGCCAGTCAGCACTGTGAGCAGTGTCCTCCCTCAGGTATTTATGAATCTCAGCGTAGCACGCATGGAGGGATAGCTATGGTGCTAAGTGACTGAATCAGCGTAGTTAAACTGTTCAACAGATGGAAACAGTCAAATATAAAAAGATGAAATTTACCTGAGACAAATGTCAAATCTTCCAGCCCCTTGTTTGGAAGAGAAAGGAAACCCCTGAAACACCACATGGGGAGACATCTCCAGTGTTGGGTGCCTCTGAGCTCAGGCCTGGTGAATAGGGCAACCTTAGGCTGCATTCTAAGGGCCCTGGGTCCAGAACTGGAGTGCCAATGACCAGGCTTGAAATATTTTTCATTTCTGCCCATCACTCTTCAAAAGGAACAGAGGTAGACACTGCCAGGATGCTGAGGAGACGGGCCAGGCAGGTGAGCAGCCCCGGAAAGCCGGAGGATGTTGGTGCAGGAGCAATGGCTGGGATGTGGAGGGGAGAGGGTGAAACTTTCCTTTGGGGTTTCTGAGGATGGGATCCATGCCAGGGGACTGGGAGTCACATGGGCGCAGGGTGTTGGAATCCAGCAAACCTGGTGTAAACACGGGGGACAGTTGGAACCCCTTTAGCCCTTCCAAGCTGCATCAGGGATGTAGGGACGCCTGAGCTCCCAAAGTCACCCCAGGGGAGAATGACACACATGTCATCTTTTCAGAGTGCCAAAAGCATCCCAAGTCCTTAATAAAGTGTCCTCTGAGACTATTAGGTACAAATTACAGGGAGGCTGATTTCGGGTTAGTGTAGAGCTTTCTAAC
The DNA here is from genome assembly GCA_004027185.1 of Glis glis. Taxonomy (NCBI): domain Eukaryota; kingdom Metazoa; phylum Chordata; class Mammalia; order Rodentia; family Gliridae; genus Glis; species Glis glis. The sequence goes on from PVJS01004814.1 coordinate 32,781, forward strand.
ACTTGGAGCGACCCTACAACTGAGGGCAGTTTTGACCGGCTATGAACAGGTGGGTGGTTGTAATACTGAAAACACTGCTGTGTGTACTTTGCCACCCTGGCTGGGTGGATCACAAGTGTTTTCCTTTGCCTCCAGGGAGAGTTTGAGGAGTATGCTCTTCCTGCCTTTGAGAAAAGAACTGTGCTTGCCCCTGTGGGATGCAGACCCCTCCCACCACTGCAGAACAGCCAATCAGAGGGGTGAATGCTACCGCTGGACACGGAGGTTGTCCCTAGCCCGAGGCAATGGCTAACATCATCCCCATGAAGTGAGACTCAGCAGAGACTGTGGGAGCGGAGAGTGGCTGGATGCAGGGGGAGAGCCAGAGAGCTCACAGGCATTCTAGGACGAGCCGGGGGCGGATGTCCCTCCCGCCTCTGAACACCATCTTTCTTAGAGGAATGCCGTACTATCCCCCAGCTGATGACTTGTTCCCACTTCCTGCTGGTCCTGCTGGCCAGTCCTCTAGCTAGCCAAGGATGGGCGCAGGAGATGCAGAGGGGAGGCCTCCCAGTCGAGTGCTCCCCGGCCTCCAGGCATAAAAGGCAAGGCGGACAGGCTTCCTCCCAGTACCTCCAGGCGACAGGCAGAGGGTGTCAGGGCCCTACAGATTCTGCCACTTCACTTCCCTGGTAACAGAAGAGCAGCTGTTGGTGCTGCAGGGGAGGAGGCTCTGGAACATTCCTTCACAGCTTTTGCTGACTCACGCTTCCCCGCGCTGTACTGACACTTGCTTCCAGTAACACCTCTCACTGGCCACTCCTGATTGTCCTTCTTGCCCCTGTCCCTCTGCTAGCCCTTAGGTGGTCTCTTGGAGGCCATAAAGACTCCCCCAAACTTATAGCAAACTGTGCACTTTAGGAGTGAAGTGCGGGTGTCAAGAGCTGGCTCTTCCTGGGTCCCTCGCCTCGGCTGGGCCAGCTGACCCCGGAGGTCACACAGCATCATATCCCCTTGGGACCTGCAACAGTTATCCACCTTTGCCCTGTGGTTTCTCAGTTGGAATTCTTAGTTTTAGTGGGAAGAGGGCTAGGGTGAAGGTCAATGACCATAGCCCAACTACCCCACTGGAAAGAGTACAGAGGGGTTTCAAGACCGTTCTGAGGGAGAAAGTGGCCCAGCTGAGTCCGGCCTCTCCCTCTGCTGCTCTCTTCTGAATGTAAACCATGGTGAGAAAAACAGGAGGGGAATGTGTGTCACCTGATGAGCTGCAGACCTGGGGCTCCGGGAGTGAGAGGAGGCGGGAGCGGGCCTTCCTGTCCTCTGAAGTTCTAAGGGGCCTGTCCTTGAGACCCAGGGTCATGTGAGAAGCCGGATAATTGCCCTCAGATGGAATTAATAGTTGTCTGTGCTTCTCGTGGCTCCAGCTGAAACTTCTAGAACTCACGTCCTGATTGAAGATTTAGAAGTCAGTGAGGGGAGCGGCTGACCCAGGGAGGACTGAGGAGAAAAGCCGCCTGTGGTGGGTTAAAGGTGGTGTAGGGACTGTGCTCAGTCTCCTCCTGAGGGATGCCATCTGCTTCCCCTTTCCTCACTCTGGGCTTGACAGTGTGGGAAAATGACACTCTGGCATTTCTGGACCCAGCTTTCTAGAAGACCGGTCCCTTCCACTTTGGTCTGTTGGAGCCCTGAGCACCATGGCTGAAGTCCAACTGTCTTGCTGGAATAAGTACACAGAGGGGCTTTGAGACTATTCCAAGGCAGAAAGGGGCCCAGCCGAGCCTGACCTTCCACTGCCCCTGCAGGAAGGTGATTGAAACCATGTGAGACCCTCCACACTAGCCCAGCTCCACCCCGCGGAATGACCCCAGGTGAGACTGTGAGGAGGAGAACCACCCAGCTGAGCCCTGCCCCGATTCCTGACCTGCAACATGGTATGTAATAAACTGGCTGTTGTTCTAAGCATCTAATTATGAAGTAGTGTAAATGGCCCTGGATACCTAGACCATTGGCTAGAGGGAGACTCCCAGATGGGAGCTCTGACCCCGGTGCCCTTCTGCAGAGCTTGGCAGGCTGGTAGGAGTATTTGGGATTCTATAGTGGTTTATACTCTGGAGCTGGACTTGTTTTGTTCCTTAGTCTGTTGATTTTGCAAGAAGGCTGCAAAGGACCTTGGGCACGGTTTTCCAACAGATGGGCTTAGAAGGATAAACTGGAAATCTCTGCCTTTAAACTGCTAAAAGCAGGGACTATCTTTGACATCCAGGGCTCCTAGCAGCAGGCTAGGACAGCAACATGGATGATGAGATCTGATATGGCCAGAGTATACAATTAATATTATTGCATTTGTCCTAAAGGAAGAGTGTTATGTGCAATATTTAGAAGTTGGTTTTGAAACAAAAGTTTTAATTGGCTTCCATTGGGCAAAGCTTTTGGGTTAAAAAAAAAAAAGGAAAAGCTGGTGTCACTTGGAGGAGGCTGGAGTAAATGATTGCTCAAAAGGTCACTCTGCCCTTCTCTCAGGAGAATGGTTCCCACCTGTTGCGGAGTGACGGGGCATTGGGCATCTCAAGCTGACCACACCTTCACCTGTCATGCCGTGCTTTAGCCCTGGCTCGAAGAGCTGACTTGAAAGTGGCTCCGGATCACCCGTGTCTTAAACATTAGGATGTTTATAAAATGAAGATCCGTGGCTACAGCCTGGACCTCTTAATCCTGAATCTCTGAGCTTAGAGCCCAGAAGTTGGAATGTAAACAACCTCTCCAGGTGATGCTAATGCTTTTGTAAGTCTGAGGATGGTTGGTTTGGGCTTCTCCGAGTCTCTTTGGTCTCCAGATTTGGTTTGGAGTAGGACAGGAGGATGCTTCCTTGAACTGAAATTCACAGGGAGAATATCTGTGCTATCTGACAGAGAATGTGGAAGCACTTGAAGCCCTCTCCCCTGAGGGGCCCCCAGAAGAGGTGGTTTCCTCCTGGTTCTCTTCTTCAGGTGTACTCTCATCTGTCTTCCCTGTCCCCTTGCACCCACCCTGCTTACCACCCAGTGCCACTGACACTTACTGTCTTGGTTCCTTGGGCTGGGCTCCATGCAACCAGGATATGCGGGGAACCAACAAGATTTAGAGTGTGATTAAATATCGGCCTTGGAATCGGAGGCCTGGGTCGGAATCTCAGTTCTACCATTCACCAGCCATTTTGCTGCAAACAAATTACTTGACCTCTCATGGCCTCAGTTTCTGTAAAATGGGGACATTTATAGAACCCATCTCACAGGGATAGTGTGAGGACTCAGTAGGATAATGCACGCAGCAATTGTATACCTAATCCATGTTAAATATGATTATGTTCTGATAGGGCTGGAAACTATGACACATGAAAGTTGAGAGAATAGAGAATTTTTGTCCTGGGGAAGAAATAGCACTGGAAAGACCTCACATTTTCCAACATATTAATGGTTTTTACCTGGAATGACAAATTTAGATTTGTTTGTATAATTTGAAACCATAGGAATGGAAGTAGATGCAAAAACTAAAGGGAAGTGGATTTTCCTTGAATAAAAGGAAGGACTTAGAAGTTGAAAGGTAAAATGTGCAGCCTTATAAAACTAGTGAGTCCCCCGTCACTGGACGTGCACAAGCAGAGGGGGCTGGACATGGGGCAGGGCAACAGTGAGGAGACAGAATCTCAGGCTGGGAGGCAGAACCATGTCCTCGAAAGATCCCTTTCAACCCCGAGTCTGTGATTCATGACTCCAAGTTTATTTAGAGAGACAGCCAGAGCTTCACTCAAGAAAGGGGAAGGCATGGCATCTTTGCAAAGTGGCTCCTAGGCTGGTAACTGACTTGAGACTACCCAGTCACCATTGTCCTTGCAAACAAACTCTGTTCCCTGTAACTTGCATCCATGGATCCTAATTTTGCCAGTAGGGCCACAGAGATCAAGGCTTCTTATGCTGTGGCTTATCAAATACTGAAAGACATTGAGCAGCACCTCTATCCCTCCTACACCCCCCCAACCCCCCAAAATCTCTGGTTCCCAATGCCTCTCCTTGCAGCTGGTCTCTTTTATATTAAGCTAGACAGCATTTGCGGTGCATGTTTTAATAGGCAAAGCCTCATTAATTTGAAATGTGCCTACACTAGGCTGAGCTTAGTTTTGCACCAACTAAAAGAAGAGCTTGCTAAGCATATTCATTGTCTAAGATTACAGAGCCATGCTTAAGCTTCTTATGGGAAGTAACTGTTTTCACATACCCTTAAGCACTTTAGGAAAATTACCAGATCAGTTACAAATCCATCCTACCTCTCCCCTAAGACAAGTGACTAAAGGACCACCTCCAGGCGACTTTTAGTCACTTCTAGCTTGCTATTTGAATTTGAATAAAACTCCCTTAAATCTATTCCCTAAGAGCTTTCACTCCCAGGAACATAGGGTATGGAAGGCATGTGAGTGGGTGTGTGTTGATGTGGGGGTGGTTTCGGGAGGAAATGGCTTCCTCGGGCTTAGTGATAGGATCCAGAGGACACCAGCTCAAAAGTCTGCTTTTCAGGCCAGTTACCTAAATGTGTGCATTGAGCTGGGGTACTTAGGCAAGAGGGGTGTTGGTGCTGAACTAGAGAACCCTCCCAAACCATCTACTTTTTGCCAAGGGAGCTGGATTTTATTGGCAAATAGGCATTTTGTGATGCATTTCTTAATTGCTGAATTCATGAAATGCACAGGAGAGGTAAGACTGGGTGAGCTCAGTCTAGACTCAGGGGTATTCTAATGAGATTTAAAAGATCTGTGTGGAGAGATTGGCTCACTTAAAAGAATACATCAAGGCAGGCTTAGTGGTTTAAACCTGTAATCCCAGCTACTTGGGAGACTGAGGCAGGAAGATCATACATGGAAGGTCAGCCTTGGCAACTTAGTGAGACCCTATCTCAAAATAAAAAGCTAGGGCTGTGGCTCAGTGGTAGAGCACTTCCCTAGCATGCATAAGTCCTTGGGTTCAATCCCCAGTACTGCAAAAGCAAGACCACACCTAGCATTTTGGTTAAGGAAAAGGCAAAATAGATCTATCAACACAACATGCGAAGAGATCCCTGAAGGGACACCTTTATCTAAAGAGAAAGAGTAAAGTCCCCAGAGCTTGAGGAGATCATTCAGGCTGAAAATGCCTCATGAGAGGTACAAACTGAAGAATAAAAGGAGTTGCATATGTTTAAAGGCAGGGCTGAGCCTGGCAGTAGAGCTGGTTAAGACACATAATGAGATGTGCTCATTTAGAGCAAGTAGTGAAGGGAATTAGAGAGATGTACATTCATAGAACTGAAGGCAAGAGGGACTGAGAGGGTATAATGAGAGGCGTACCGAGAGAAGGGGAAGGTGAGAGCCCTCTTGGGTCTCAGGTGTGATGACTCAGATGCACGCAGGCGAGGCGGGAGATGTGTGATTTGAAAGGATAAAGGACTGGAAGGGCACAGCCTGACAAGGAATCAAGAGAACACAATGTGGAGAGCAATAAAGGGGGCAAATAAACCCGAGGCTGTAATTACCATCTCAGAAAGGACAGCCGTTGTCTTCAAGACTGAGCTCCAGCTTACGTAAAGGATATAGACGGTAACAACCCTTCTCTCCTTTTCTCCTCTCTGATCAGTGGCGGAGAAAATGGGCTATGGGGAAGGTATTCCTTAGCCTCTGGGCCAGGTGCGAGGGCACTTGTGAAACTTGCTTGTCTGGTTACTTTTGAGGTTTGGTAGGTCCTTGGAGATTCTGGTGAGTGGGCTCAGCCGAATCAGGAAGTCAGTCACTTGAGTTCAACACCCCCAGCCTGGAACTGTCTTCTCATCTCTATAGCTGCCCCTCCCTGCACTGTGGCCACCTGCTGAAGGGCTGGCTCGGGGGCTCTTCAGCTGCCACCTGAGTCCTGGTTCCTCAGCAGCACTGCCACCCAAACTATTAGCTCCCAAGGTCACCAGGGTCACTCCTTGCTTATCTGGCAATTGGTCTCATGTAATGAAGCAACTCTAGTTTCATCTAGGGAACACAGGACTTTCAAATAGCCCAGTGGTGGCAAGTTCCAGGCAAAGGATGATCTCAATCACCTCAGTAAAAAGGAGAAAATTGTTTTATCTAATCAAACTCTCTGCTATTTAAGCCTGCTCCCCCTTCACAAAGGCTCTGTGGCCAGTGAACCTGTCAGTGACGCTCAGGTATCTGGACATGGATACACGTGCCTTCACGCCTTAGTTTCTTTTGCTACTAATGCTGTGGTTAGCCTCCCGTCATCCCTGTCCTCCATACCCTTCTAATGTGATCCCAAAATCTCTTGGGAACTCGTACCTTATTTAAATACTAGGCATCTATAGGTTAAATCACAGCTCCGGGGCATAGCCAACAGACTTGGGTTTAACAAAGTCCCCAGGTGATTCTGAGTTTGGGAATGGCTGTTCAAAGGGTTAAAAGCACCAGACCCATACTAAGCAGAGTGGACCGGCCAATTCTGACTCTCCCATCCTACTTGGCTGGAGAGTCCCACCTCAGGACTCTCTCCTGAAAAGCAATTAAAGCCTTATGGTATTAGAGATGGAGGACAAAGGCAGGCGTGTTTTTTGAGTGTCTGTGGTCTGGTAGTCCCTGGCTTTACATATTTGGTCCCACTTCGTCCTTGCAACAGCGAGGCTGTTACTATTTTACTAGTGAGGACACCACACTCATAGAGATTAGGTGATTTTCCTAAGGACACTGATGCTATGTTAATGGACAGGATTTGAAATGTCAAATGTGTTTTTCATCAAAGTATGATGATTCCCGTGGGTAGGTCATTAGTGGCAAAATTTTTACGGGAAAGGTATCCACCATTACTGCGGCATCTTCATTTTCCAATTATGCAGGCCATATTTTACAACGCCCACGTCTTTCTTGGTTGTGTTTCTGATCAAGGTGTGCCGTCCTGCGCTTAAATCTCAATTTTGTTCACTGCGGGGAAGCAGCAACTGATACAGTTGCCAGAACACTGCACTATGAGCTTGGAATCTGGGCTCAGGTCACTATTCTACATTTAGCTAGAGGCAACTTACTCAAGTTTGCTGGGTCTGCTTCCTTTACCTCCACCCAGCTTATCACCTGCCACGGATTTAGAGCACAGCCAAAGGGCCTTTCCCATCTGCCCATGGATGAACAGCCTCCATCAATGCAGGCCAAGAGCACCTTCCCCCAGGACCTCCCAGCCCACATGCCAAGCTCAGAAACAACCTACAAGTCCTTCAAACTGTGTTAAGAATCACTGTCTAAACAGATCTTCTTGTCAATCAGAGTATCTTGTGGCATCCACTCTCCCCCTAGTCTTGTATTTCTAGAATCTGTAGAACTGTTGAACCAAATAAATGGAAGAAATCTCATCAGCTCTCAATTAGCTGCATCGCTGGAGAAGAAGAACAGTGACGTGGCAGATTAAAAAAAAAAAAAGGCGCTCTTCGACTTTAGAATGCATGGATTTTTTTTTAGTAAATTAACTTTTCTAATTATATTTTGCAGAGTCTAATATTAACAAGCATTTGCATTCCCTGAGCACACATCTGATGGGAAGAGTTGGGAGATGCAGGAGGCTGTTTAAAATGTGCCGGTCTCAGGGAATGGCACTGCTATGGAAAATCCACATGTCGACCACGAAGAGGCTACTGATCATAACAAGCTCTGCAAATACCAAGTCATCAGCAGAAAAGGCAAAATGGGAATTCTCTATGGACATGTGAACAGAAAGGCAAAAAGGTTATTGAAATTCTAAAAAGGTTGGCAATGTTCAAGAACCATATTTAGCGTTTGATAAAAAAATTAGGACGCAAGGAGGGTCAACGAGTTTATCCTTCAAATAAAACCTCAAGCAAAAACAACAAAGCATTTAAAAGAGCGTTTAAAATGAATTTTATTGTTTGAATTTTACAAGTAGTCTTTAGAGGCTTTAAACAAGAACTCTGTTGCAAAACTCTAATAAATAGCTTGCCCCAAGTCCCCAAAGGAAATGGAAAACGAAATGAAAACAAAACTCAGAAGGATAAGCAAGACTTCAGAATGCTCAGATGTTAGCAATGTTTCTCATTTACAAAGAGGTATCAGGCAATGTACAATCTCCTTTATACAAGTTAAAGAGAGAGACAATTGAAATCTTTACAAAGCACTCCGAAATCTTCCTATTTCCATGATAGAAATGTTACCAGGAAAAAAAAAATCCCAAGGAGAAATCACAATCATGAATGAAACTGTAGCATAAAAATCTGGTAGTGGGTGTGGTGTGGTGGCGGGGAGGGAGAATCCACCCTGTGTCTTTTAGGGATGGAGGGAGGAACAGGTTAAGATCACTTAGGGTAGGGAACTTCCGAGCACATGCCACTAGATTGCTGAATGTCCCCTTAGACCAGAGTTGCCACTGAAAGGGCCGAGGGGGTCAGTTCGGTGACAGTTACGAAGGCAAGAAACAAGGGGGTCTCCACAGGTCAGTCAACACTGATTGGCCCCGTGTCTCTGCTCTGTCGTAGTGAGGACCCAGGGGCCCAAAGCAGCCTGCATCACTAGACAGGTAAAATAGCACATTAATAATTTCTGCAGCGGAATCCTTTAGATGGCCACAAAAGGATGCAGAAAGTGCCGTGCTTAAATTTCACACTGGGACATGCAGATTTTTTCAAAAGCCCATTCTATTATAGTCACTGCTCCTAACAAGCAAGGGATAAAATTCATGATTTAACATTCACTGTTAGCTTTTCCTAATTACAAACACCGGTAAAGTCTTGCTTTGGAGAGAAGGTTTTATTAATTCATTAATATAGTCATTTTGAGCAAGCTTAAAAAATTTTGTACATCTTTGAAAACCTCAAACAAAAACTATATATACTTTTGACCAAAATACATTCAGGTAAGATTTGAGTTGGGGGCAATTTGGAACCCAATTAATGTTTGGAGCCAGGAAGCTGTTGAGAGGTTGATTCTAAATGAGTGGGGCTCATTTAAGCCAAACAAAAAAGAGCACTAGCTCAGAGGAGCGCACCTGGGACCATTTCCCTGGGGAAAGGAAGGGGGAAGAAGGGCCATCACAGTGCAGGACCAGGACAGGGCGTGGCCTGCAGGCCTGTCAATGTCTCTGGTTTACTGACTTGCTGTTGTAAAATGACCCCCATCCTGCTGGTCTCTGGAAGATAGGTACACACAGCACCAGCCCATACACCGGAGGTGGGCCTTTTCTCAAAGCTCCTCCTTCTCCAGGCATTTTAGGAAAGAAGGTAAGGAAATACCCCTCTCCACTCCCCAAATAAACAAGTTAAAAAAACTATTTTCCTAGGAACAATGACATTTGTTAGGATAACAGGGAAAGCTTGGGTTACCTGAAGAGATAAGAAAGCTGATGGAAAGAGAGGCAGGTAGGCCAGGGAGCGCCCTGGTCCTAAGCCCAGTTTCTTTTTAAATACATAACAGATAAAGATATTGTGCAAAAAAATAAAGACATTCACATTTTAGCAGTTAAACTTTTATTTTACTTTTTAAAATTTTTATTTACTTGTTTTTTCTTTTCTACAAAAGGCAGATAATGATTGTTGATCTGCAACCATTGTGCACTCCCCGAAAGGGGGCAACGTGGGAGCTGGGGAAGATGCTCCGAGAACGCATCCGAAGGCGTGAACGAGGGGAGGCAGGGCGCCCGCCAGAGAGCACGGCCCACGCCCTCTCCTCTGCCCCTCAGCCGTCCCTAGCTCATGTCTATGGTGTTGAAGACCCACTCGGTGAACTTCTTCAGCTTGTCCGAGGCGTTCTGGGACTCCTCCTGCAGCCTCAGGTTGTCCTCCCGCAAATGCTGAACTTCTGCCTGCAGGTGTGCTTTGTCTTCCTTTTCCTGGAGGTAGAGCAAGTACAGAGGAACTAGGAGGTGGGAGAAGTAGCTAGGGATCCCTTTTGATTGGTCTATTTCTGTTCTTCATTCCACTAATCACCTATATTCATGGCCAGGTCCTGGGGCGAGGTCACTCTAAGCCCAGGGAACAGGGCTTCCAGAGGTTCAACTCTACAGGGTTAGGTCGGAATGCAAATGCATTAATGCGCATTTTACAGTCCTTCTTAGTAAGGACTGTCTTGACTTTTAGGCCATTGTTTTGGTGGCTACTGTCTTAATAAAGTCAAAGACAGCCAAGAAACAAAACAACGTTTAGTTCTCCTAGTGTGAAAGCCCTACTAACAAGGACTCCATGAGGGTCTGGGCTATTGACTCATTATACATGGGGAAGCTGGGAGAGGGCCCAGGGGGCTTGGCTGAGGTTCAAAGGCTTTCCCAAAGAAATGTAACAATTTTTCTGTACATGTGATAATGAAGGACTTCATGCACTATGTGTCAGTGGGAACTGAGCTCCATGCCACCCCGGGATGTGTGTAGAGAAAAACTGAGGGGAGACACCCATGTCTCATTCCACTAACCACTTAAAGGGGCTCTCTCAGTTCAAGGGTGGTCTGCTCTCACAGACCGGGCGATTTGCTTTGAGAGTACATTTACCTTCTTCAAATCTTCGCGAAGCATCTTCAGCATACCTTCCAACTGGTCCACTTTAGAAGCCAGAGTGGGAGAGGAATCCTTACTGCTGGGAACGAGAAACAAAAGGCCACATTGGCAGGAGCCTCCGTGGCTGGGGAGGTTGTCCCCCCCACATCTGAGGAGGCTGCATTTGTAGGGGAAAAAAAAAGATGGTTTCCAATGTCAAATTACTCAGTGTGGGAACCCAATGAGCATTTTCACTTTTAAAAAGAAAATGGTGATCTTAAACAAGGTAATATGGGCTTGAATTTCAGCCAATCAACAGCTTCCTTTGTTAAAGATGCTGCATCTTCTGACAAAAGAGTATGTGAGGATGAGTGGGAAAGGTCTCTGGCAGCACAAGAGCAGCTTGAAGAGGAGAGCTGCTCCTGTGGGGGTGGGCGGGGCTGGTGCGGGATCGGCCTCCAGCCGCCAGGATGGGATGGGTCTCTGGTTGCTAAGGAAAGGGGCTGTGGCCACTTGTGCAATTGCAGCTAAGTTAATGTGCCACATTAATTTACATACCTTAAAATATTTAAAAAATAAGACTCCATGTTTTCAAAAGCTTGTCAGTCTAAGCTTAGTGTCTTAGGTTCTGTGCCATTATGACCAGCAGTTTTCTTCTCGCTTCCTCACAGTGTATTTAAAGTGCTGGTGAGGCTATGAGAGTGGGCACCAAGGGGGCACTGGAGGACAGAGGCCCGGCCAGACCACGCAGACCGGGCGTGCGCCACGGGGCCAGGCTGAGGACCTCTGTCCGCTCTCCTCTCTCACCCTCAATCCAAGCTGCCCAGTTTCCTGGGTGAGTTCTAGCCAAGCTGGACGACCTCAGAGTCACACGACAGAGAATCTTAGTCTTCCGCTGGGAAGACGTGCAGCTCCGCCTCCCAGAGGCCAAAGAGGAAGAGGTGGTGACTGAATTTTCTCAATCACAGAGTAAAAGGTATTTTTTTTCCCCACCTTGGTACTGGGAACAGAACCCAGGAGTTTTCTACCACTGAGATACATCCCTAGCCCTTTTTTTTATTTTGAGACAAGGTCTCACTAAGTTGCCCAGGCTGGCTGTGATCCTCCTATCTCAGCCTCCTGAGTTGCTGCGATTGTATACAGGTGTCTGCCATCGCACCCAGCAGTAAAAGATATTCTGATGTGTGTATGTATTAATGTATCACTTTGAGTCTCACTATGATGTGTAATTACAATGCACCAATAAAAGCATATAAAAAGGTATTCTTTATGGCAAAAGTCAAAGTTCGAGTTAGCATTCCTAGCCCTAAATGAACCGTGTTGATGTGTTCTTCTCATTCTAAGTCTAGGACAGGCTCCAAGGCAAGCCCAGAGCCACACGGAGTGTGATGGGTCTGCTGACGGACAGGTGGTAATGACCTCCATGCTTCTAAGACAGGATAACCAACCAAGGCCGACAATAAGTGGACTTTAGGTAAGTGGCTGGTTGTGATCCACCACGGCAGTGTGGTGCAACAGGCGGGTCAGACTGGGATGGGCTGAAGGCCAAAGATGTGGGTGGTGCCAAGAAGAAACACCAAGGCTGGCGGGAAGGGTGCACAGTGTCTTTCATGAAGCCACCACAGGCTGTCAGGATGGATGCAACTCTCAGAAGCCCTTCCTAACAGCTAAAGATTCTTCAAAATAATTTATGTGTCTATGAATACACTGATAATATTAAAATATTCATTTACATATTTAAATTAACAGCAAATATTTAACTCCATCTGCATTTGTTCAGTCCATGCTAAACAAAGAGCAGGCCAATCCTCACCTTCAACCTCTGATTCTATGACAATGATCTTTCTTTTTTGGCAAACAGACCAATTTAAGTTTCTCTTCATTGGACACCTCATCCTAAGAAGGCCCACTTTGGGTTCTCCTTCAACTATTTTAAATAAAAGTTCTCAGTAGCCACATTCACTGCCACTCAGCTCACTCTAGCTGTCTCAATGAGAAGCGGGACAGTGGCATCTGTTACATTCAAAAGAACGATCCCTCACTCTTTACTTTCTCTGCTGACAGCAGGTCCTTGCAGACTTGCTCAGAAGTCCTCAAGCAGGAGTCCCACAGCACACCAGTGCAGCCCATCCACCTCACTGCTCCTGCCACTGGCCACTTCCGACCACGTTTTACAGATACTCAGATTCTTAATCATCCTCAAAAGGTTTTAAGGGAAGATATTTCAAATTGATGAGATTACTCTGCATTAAGAAGTGCTTATTGCATGTTCTACGGCTGACTGATGGGGTTTTTAATATGTGGAAATATCACACATCTATCCAACAACCTCACCCTTTGAAGCTGAGAGGAAAACAGTTAAACAGAAGTCATAAAGTCTATGCTTTCAACTCAGAAGAAACCCTCTGGATTTGTTATTGCTTTTGTACTCACTTTCTTAACCATTCTGCTGATCTGGCTTGCTAATGCAGGAGACCCGAGGCAACACCCTAGGAGCTACTGAGACACATTTATAACACTGTGGCAGGTGGGGAAGAGACTGAAGAGCCAGACTCCAGGACTAAGTAGCACTGGCCTGGGGATGTTTAGTGCTAGTGATTTCTCTTACCTACTAAGTCCTGGGGCATAAATGTATATGGTATTATATAATAATGAACATTCATAATTAGGACCTTGAGCCATCAAGAAGTTTAATTGTGTTTACAGAACTTAGTTATAAAGTGTCCTAACTAAGAAGTGTCTAGCACTGTAGTGATGAGCTCCATTCAGCTAATCCACGTGGCTTCCGCCTTTTCTTCGCCACATCTGGCACCAGGAAGGGTGACACATGGTGCAGATGGTGTCCTCGCCACTGGGTGACCAACCTGCTGTATGACTTCATCTGGGCCAGAGCCTGGTCCTCCAGCTGCTCGCTGTTGGATGCCGCACTCAAGGGGCGATGGTTTTCATCAGTAGCAGCAAAGAACGAAGCTCTCTGGACTGGAGGGGAGACGAGAAACCATTGAGTATTCTGGAACCATGTGCCTGGGCCCTGTCTATCAGTAGTTCAATGGTCCACATGGACAGTCAGGTCTGATCAAAGCACAGGAATGTATTGGAAATCTTATCATAAAGAAAAATAGAAATAGCAGCTATGAAATCAATTTCTGGTCCCTCCTTTCCCTGCTCATCAAAGTAGCATTCTATTAAATGTTGCCCTGGAAAGAGGCCCTGCGCCAAATTTCCAGACCACAGCTTTCCACTCGGCAATGACATAAATGCATTAAAGGACTACAATTAAGCTTCTTGAAACTTCCTGAAGAATGTTTTCCATAAGATGCCCGGCCACTCTGGTAGTCATTAGCTTAAGTCCACACCACCTGTGTTTCAAAATATTCCAACTTAAAAATTTATATGAGAGCCGGGCGTGGTGACGCACGCTTGTAATCCCAGTACTTTGGGAGGTGGAGACCGGAGGATCCGGGTTCGTGGCCAGCCTCAGCTCTCTCTTTCCCTCTCTCTCTCTTGCTCTCTCTACTTAGTGAGGCCCTCCGCAACCTCATGAGACCTGGTTTCAAAATAAAGTATAAAAAAAATAGGGCCGGGGGCGTAGCGCGGAGGTAGAACACCCCTGCGTTCAGTCCCTGGTACCGCAAAAAAAAAAAAAAACCCACAAAAAATTTATATGAGGGAGATTAACCAATAAACTGAAGTACTGGGGAATTTCCAGTCACTAAATCAACACGAAGATGGCAGTGGGGATTAGCTGCGACGGTGGCTTGACTTCAGAATCCTGAGCCTAGTAAATTTCCTCCCCAAACTGAAACTTGAGGGAATAGCAGCTTTCAATTCTCCCAAATAAGATTAATAAAAACAAAAAGCAATCATCTGTTATCATAACTTTATAAAGAACATTTTAGCACCAATATTCTTAGAATAAAACCAGTCTTTATTCAAAAAAGGAGAGTTGACAACCTTATGCCAACACCCATTCTGCATTACTTTTAGTTTTCTCAGCAGATCAGTCCCAGTGTGAGGAGTTACACTTAAGAACCCGAGCGTGGTGGCGCACACTTGTAATCCCAGTACTTTGGGAGGTGGAGACCGGAGGATCCGGGTTCGCGGCCAGCCTCAGCTCTCTCTCTCTCTACCTAGTGAGGCCCTCCGCAACTTCGTGAGACCTGGTTTCAAAATAAAGTATAAAAAATAGGGCCGGGGGTATAGCGCGGAGGTAGAAAGCCCCTGGGTTTAATCCCCGGTACCGCAAAACAAAACAAAACAAAACAACCACCAGCCTAGAGCAAGGCACAGACAGCAAGTGTGATGTTGGACAGGGAGGCGCGTGTGAGATGGGCAGAGGAAGCATCAGCGTTTGTGGGGACTGGGCATGGCCGGGTGGGACAAGCATCCTGGCATTCCAACCGCGCGTTTTGCAGCCCTGTCTTTATGACGTGATGAAAGACCCTCTCTGAAGTGACAGCTGGGACTCCTCTACCCTCTGCCCTTCCCATATGTGGGGGAGATGAGGCATCTATGTCATGAATTCTTGTATAGAGAAAAGAGCAGTTTCCATCTGATTAAATAAAACATGTGCCCAGTTCAGGGCCTGGCCCTACTCGGTGCTCAATAACCGCGAGCTGCCTGGGCTGAGGCTGTACAGGAGGAGTCCCTATCGTCAGCGTGTCCGGGGCAGCAGGGTGGACAGAGATCTGGTCCCACGTGCACGCTGCGCAGTGTGGGCCTGCGGGACCTGGGCTGTCCTGCTTGGGTCATCAGTGGACTCACCCTCATAGGCTTTGGCGGCATCTACCAAGTTGGACCAATCCAAATCCGCAGCAGCGTCAGGCAGGGGCATCAGGCCAGGGTCGGGCATGGGCTGCCTTCGGGTCTCCTGGATGTCGGTGAGGGAGCTGTCTGAGGCTGAGAACTCTCCTGCAGGAGGGGACACGGGACAGGACAGTGCTGTGTCACTCACAAACTCACCCATTTCCTGTTACAATAGATATGGAAGCCATTCCTTACTGGAATCAATTTCTAGTCTCGCAGGCCATGAGTGGCCATTCTAAAGCTGACATGAAACAGGAACTGGCTTTCTTCATTTTCTTTTTGCAGTACTGAGGACTGAACCCAGGGGCATGTGATCACTGAGCTACATATCAGCCTATTCTATTCTATTCTATTCTATTCTATTCTATTCTATTCTATTCTATGCTATTTTATTCTATTCTATTCCATTCTATTCTGAGATAGTCTCTCTTGCTAAGTTTCCCAGGCTGTCCTTGAACTTGTGATCCTCCATCCTCAGCCTAGGATTACAGGCACACGCCACCACTCCCAGCTCTTCATTTTAAAAATAACTTCCCACTCTCTCCCAGCAGTGCGAGTCACAGAAAAGTTTGTTATGCACTGAGGCAACAGGTCTGCATTTTGGGGAACCGTCTGTTCACAGTGGGCCCAGGGTGGCTCTAAGTTCAGGCTGGGAAGTGGCCTACTTCAGCGGAGAGCTGGATTGTGAAGACAGTCCAGGGATGTTTACTCCTGTTAGAGGGCACGACAGGGCTTCGTCTTATCTGGACTAGGAGCTGAGATCTGACCCCTGCATCTGCACTCCATCCCCGGGGCTGGTGAGGGACAGAGGCATCCCAGGATGGCCCACTGGCCGCCTCAGGTGGATGTGACCAGGTGGTTCGAGAAACAAGTCGGGTCATGTGAGGCTGCAAGGTCACTGGCAGGGTGCCAACCCAGGACGGGACCTCGGGGCTGCTTTGGTGGCATTCTCCTTCCCAAGGACCCAGGTCATCACACTAGCGGTTCCTCTGATCAGTTTTGGCAATAGCCATCTAACATCCAGCTCTTTTGATGGTGACAATTTGTTGAATACAAATATTAAACCACTGTTACAGCTGACATCTTAAACAGCCTTGCTGAGCCTGGGGCAGGGTGGGACGAGCATGGTAAGCCACTCTGTGCCACTGAGAGTGCCTGCTACTGCTCAAGTTCATGGAGGTGGATAAGAGAACGGGGCAGGTGGGGGCGGGGAGAGCGTAGTGCATGAAATGTGTGCGCTCCCCAGAGGCAGACGCCAGGAGCGAACACGGCAGCGCGCCCCTCGGAATGTGACTGCAACAAAGAGACCACGCGAACACACAGCTACAGCAAAACTCTCCCTTAAGATATATGTGACTCCAGAAATACCTGTTTACAAGGGGTTAAAAAGTTTCGTCTATTATGCCAGCCTGGGAAGCCAGAGTATATTTAGTGCTTGTTTTCCCTTTCAAATTACGTAAAGAACTGCTCTGAAGTGCAGCTGCTAGTTATTAATGTGCTTAAAATTAGCAAAATTATGAGTAAATGAAGTCAACAAATACCGCGAGATATTAAAAAGCTTGCTCCCACCAAGGGTACGGAGGTGGGAAGGAGAGTTCTGTATGTCACTCACAACCCTTCTGGCCTTTTATTTCTGAGGCTCGGATTTCCATGTAGGGAGAAAACCCTTTCTCCATCTTGCAAACACATTTCAATGGTAGATGCAGCACAAGGCGTGGGCTGAGGGGTTGGCCCGACAGGTGTCATGTGGTTCAGGACATGAAATCACCGCGGCTGCGGCCTGACTTTCAGGAAAGCATGAAGAGGTGGCAAGAAGGCGCTCAGAGAGCGCAGCCTGTTTCTTCCCTGCCTTTCCTCAGTGCTCTGCGGGCCTGCGCCGGCCTTGACCACCAGGCTGCCTTGCCTGGGCAGTGACAGTGTGTGGGGGCCAGATTCCTGGGGTACTCTTAGAACGGGGCCTCTAGAAGGAGGGCTCACTGACGTCCACATGCAGACAGGACGCGGGGAAGGGCTCTTTTTATTGCTGCAAAGGTCAGAAAATAAGTGCAGGGAAATAAAAAGTATTTAAGGTAGGCAGGAAATTGCAGGAGTAATAGAATTCGGGGGAGAGTTGCCCCAACATGGGGAGAAAAGGAGAAAGGTGAGGGGCATGTAATGCTACTACCAAGAGCTTCGTCCTAGAGTCTGATGGTAGAAAGTGATCATTGCACGTGCCAGCTTTGGTTCATTGGGGGTGACTTCCTGGAGCCCAGAAAAACTAGATTTAAAATGCTATGAGTGGGTAGAGGAGGGAGCTGAGGGAAGCTGGCATGATCCTTGAGTGGCATCTGCCATGCTACAGGGGAGAGAGGGAGTGAGTCAGGACAGACATGGAGAAGCATTCGAGTATGGAATGATGCAGGGCAAGCAGAGGCTTAGAAAACACAGCTCCAGAGAAGGAGAAGGAATGTGGGCACGAATGCACGAGAGATATAAAAGCTGCAGCAAGAAAAGGACGGAGGGAGGTGGGGTTCAGCAGTGTGCACGATACACAATCAGGAACACATGGGCCTGTAATAGGTGTGTGTGAGGCTGACCCATGGCTGTCAGGAAGGTACAGAACCCTGGAGTGGATTTGGACAGAGAGAAGAGAAAGGAAAGGACTAAATTTAAATCCAAAGTCCCAGAGTATTGCCCTTAATAAAGTGGGGATATAGTTAGGCTGCAGAGCAAATGTGGCAGACACGAACCAAGGACCGGAATGTGGAGGTGCTCACTGTCAACGAGCCTTTTCATTAATAATCCTTGCTCGCTGAATGGGGGTGGCTGACATCACAGACCCATACAGCCTGGGAAGACAGGGCAACCACAAGTCTGGGTTCTTGTGGTGGCTGCGGGAAGCGGGGACTACAACTCTAACAAATGACTAATCGGTGTGAGCCGAATTTGCCTATCCAAACATCAGCTGGGATGTTTGGTAAGAATACCAATTCCTAGCCTATTCCTTTGGAGATACAGATCCAGTAGGTCTTGGGGAAGGCTAGGAACCTGTTTTTAACAAGTATCTTCTCTGACTCTTGTGGTCTGGGATGCAGGAGAGGGCGAGAAGGGGAGGGGCCGGTGATGGAGATAATCTGAGCGTGGAGGCAGGACTTCCTCCAGCGACCTCCCCCTGAGCACACCGAGTGGCGGTGGGTGTGCCCTGGACCCTGGCCATCCCCCCAAGGCTGTCCGGCTGCTGCTGGAGGGACACTTACCATGCAGTGACTTCATTCCTAAGGTGTACGAAGGCCTCCGCAGCGGGAGAGACTTGGGGAGAGAAGGGTACGTGCTGCTGAAGAGGACGTCGTTGGGCAGGGCTTGGTCCAGAAGCGAGACCCTCGAGGTGAAAAAGTGCTCCCGCTGGCCACTGTAAATGCTCTCGTCCGACAGTGTTCTGTGCAAGGCCCGCCGTGAGGTGGGGGTGGTGGGGAAAGGAGACTGGGGGGAGGACAGCGCGTGGAACTGCAAAACAGTTAAGACAGGGCAAGTCACCCCGGGTTCAGACACCCCAGACCAAGGTCGGATGGGTGATGTTACAAGTTCACTGCTCTGGATGCACCCCATCCAATCCAGGAGCCCCCATTTATTTCTACGTCCCCGAGGAGGTAAAAGGAGTTCCCAGTTTTTCCTCATAGCCCAGAATGCTGCCTGCAGCATATCAGCGTTCAATTGTAACTCACACCTGTGACTAAGTGGATTTATCAGTGTCATGTGGGGGATGAGAACAAGACTTTAGGATCAGACAGATGTGAGTTTTATTTGAATCCTTTGTCTCTGACCAAATCACATAATCTCCCTGAGCCCAACTCCTCGTCTCTAACAAGGGAGCAAGGCACCTCCCAGGATTACCGTAAGTGCTGGCCGGACCACAATGGCGTGAATCCGTGGTGTTACACAACAATGGTATGGTCTCCCGGGAACAGAGACACTGTGCCAGGAGGAGCGGCAGCAGATGCTTGTCAACTGACATGTTTACTGGGTAACAAGGCATCCGATCACCAGAACATTAACTATTCATTCAAATCGTAGGTGGCCCTTGATAAACATTAACTAGCAAGTTAGACTAATTGAACCTCTCAAAGTAGATGGATTTCATGAGTTTT
The DNA here is from genome assembly GCA_004027185.1 of Glis glis. Classification (NCBI taxonomy): domain Eukaryota; kingdom Metazoa; phylum Chordata; class Mammalia; order Rodentia; family Gliridae; genus Glis; species Glis glis. The sequence continues at coordinate 52,195 of PVJS01004814.1, forward strand.
AGATATTTCTTTTTAAAGATGTGTTTCTATTCATGAAATAATAGGAAAAGTTGGCTTTATAAATAACAAATATTTATACATAAATGACAAAGAGTTCCAGATAGATGTGTCTCTTATGGATGCCTTTTGCCGTGGTAACCACATTGGATTTCACTTGAGATTTTTCTCCAAACAGCAACATTTCTGAGAATCCCCTTCACTGAGGAACAACATCCACATCCACAATATTCAGATATCCAGCAACCCGAAAGCCGGTGGAGTACTTGGCGTGCTAACAATCAAGTTAGCCTTGACAGTTCCTCCTGGGATACTGTTCACCTTGACAAGGGAACTACGTGAAGATGTGATGGGCAGGGCTGAGTCACCACTGGCAGAAGCCACCATGGGACTCTGACACTTTGAGAGGGGAGAGAGAAAATGACTTAACAACAGCTCCACTTAGGGGGCTGATATTACAGACCCAGGAATACAGAGTGGACCCTCAGGTTCATTCATGTGCTCTCGGGCCTGGCACACTTCCATTCAACAAGCTAAAGCTACCCTCAGTGTGCTGTGCACAGCTGCTGCACAAACCATTAATCAGACACACTGCAAATAAGCCCAAGATGCAACCAATTGGGTAAAAATGGTGTTCACTTTAAAAAATGCATGACAAGTTAAATCCAAGATACCTTGATGCTTGCCTAGGAAACAGAGCTGTTGTGAGGAAGGCTTTGCGAGGGAGGACTTGTGGCGGCAGATTTCCTTTCCCTCTTTATGGGGAAGAGCAGGCCTTAGAGGTTAATGTTGGCTAACTGTAGTTGTTTTCATTGTTCTTTTAAAAATCAAATCATCTCTCTGTCTTCAAGGTTGTAGGACTATTGCATAAGGTTCACATCTACCAGGCCAGATCTCAGACCTCTGTATTCAAAAGCCGTGGCTCAATCTTTTTTAGCACTTCTTTTAGCAAAGGGATTTCCTTTTCCGGCGACTGTCTCCACCCAGAGGGTTTTACAGGAGAGAATTTCTCCACCAATTCTAGTTTCAGCCTCTTTGGGAAAAATCAATATACTTCGAGATCCTCTGGGCAGTACACTTTATTAAAACTTACAGTATCCTGCCAGGCTTGGTGGCGCATGCTTGTAATCCCAGTACTTGGGAGGCTGAGACAGGAGGATCACAGGTTCGAAGCCAGCCTCAGCAACTTAGTGAGGCCCTCCGCAACTTAGTGAGACCCTATTTCCAAATAAAAAATAAAATAGGTCTGGGGGTGTAGCCTGGAGGTAGAAGGCCCCTGGGTTCCATCCCCAGTGCGACACACACACACACACACACACACACACACACACACAGAAGTTATAGTGTTCTGAACTAAAGGGAGGTGGGGCAGGAGGGGGAAAGAAGCAGCCAGTGAAGACGCGCTCTGCCCGCTACAAGGCAGCAGCACCAGCTGGGTATTGGTGGTGCATGCCTATAATCTCAGTGCTTGGGAGGCTGAGACAGGAGGATCGCAGGTTCAAAGTCAGCCTCAGCAACTTAGCGAGACCTATTTGCAAATTAAAAAATAAAACTGGGGGTGTACCTCAGAGGTAGAATGCCCCTGGCTTCAATCCCCAGCACCTCATACAAAACAAAACAAAAAGGTAGTGGCATCAAGTCTTGTCCAAAAATGCTAGGATGGTCCCCCACCCTATTCCTCTTCAGTTCCCATCTTAAAGGTGTGTAAACCTATATATTGGGTTCCCAAGAGTGCCCTGCCTGCTTTGCAGGAGGTACCTAGGATGACCCGGAGCCATTGTCCAGTGCTGCCAGCCCCTGGGAAGGAATCACAGGAGTCAGTGTCAGACCTGGAAGGGATTTCAGAGCGCATCCAGGTGGTGGGAGGGGTTCCCAAACCACCTCTCCCATCAGAAACTCACATCTACATACTGGCGTTCCCTATGTGACTCCATTTTAAAAGAGGCTCCTGAGTTTAAAACCATTTGTAGACCACTGGTCCCCAATCTGGTCCCCTATTCCACAGCTGAGGGACAGGGCCTGGAGAGGTGGCATCTGGCCTATCAGTCTCTGGGTCTCTCACTCTTTCCAGTCCCCCTGTCAGTGACAGGTATCACCTGTACTCACAATAAGCTCTTCCAAGGCCAGGCGTGGTGGCGCAAGCTTGTAATCCCAGCACTTTGGGAGGCGGAGACCGGAGGATCCGGGTTCGTGGCCAGCCTCAGCTCTCTCTCTCCCTGTCTGTCTGTCTGTCTGTCTCTCTCTCTCTACTTAGTGAGGCCCTCTGCAACTTCATGAGACCCGGTTTCAAAATAAAGTATAAAAATAGGGCCGGGGGTGTAGTGCGGAGGTAGAACGCCCCTGGGTTCAATCCCCGGTAACAACAAAAAAAACAATAAGCTCTTCCTACATACTGGCTCCACACAAAGCCCCTTCCTTTGGTCTACACCTGCGCACTGGCTACACAGCAGGACTGGGGGCTTGCACTGCCATCTATTCACATGCCAGACTGTGAGTCGTCCTCAGAAAGTAAGGTTGTCCCACCTCGGCTTGCAGGTGAGATTTTCTAGAATGCTACCGCTCTGCCATTGTTCCTGAGCAGGAGCTCATTGTTCTTGAGGCGGAAGCCAGGGAGCTGCGTGGGCGCTCTCAGCTGCAGCTCGCCTGGCAGAGCGCTGCTGCATCCCGCAGCGGGCATCCAGCCTGCTGTGCTGGCGGATGAGCCTGGGCTAGCTCACAGCCCAAGCTGGCCTCTCCCAGTGCCCTGACGCCTGTGCAGTGGCTCAGAGCCTTGGAAGGCTTGTCAAGGGCACGCTGGCCTCATTGGCATGGCAGAGCCACAGTCCTTCAGGCAATGAGTCTCAGAAGACACATGGAGCCACTTAGCTGAACTCAACTGACGCCAAGCCAGCTCAGAGAGGACGAGCTGGGAGAGAACTGAGCAGATTCCCAGCTTCTGCCCCAGCCTTCTCGCAGCCGTGCTAGAACCAGCAGAAACACTTTCTGTGCAGAGGGTCTCGCCTTAACATAGTCACAACACAAAAGAAGTGCACCCCTGTCTCAAATAGGAATGTTAAAGTAATGTGTTTTGGAAATAAAAGCCAAGACCTGGAATAAGGGCAAAACAGACATTTGCCTTCAATTATTTCTGCTGCAGGAGTAAATCAAAAGAATGAGAGCTCTGAGCTTGCTCCCTGCCCAAAACAGAAAACTAGGAATTAGAGGAATGAGTCCTCTCAGGGCAGGTTTTATTTTCTTCTGACCTTAAAGAAAAAAGTCTGAAATACTTGTTATTTTGAAACTGGTACTTACAAATTTTAACATACTTCCTTGGGTTTTGATGGATAAAGAAGGAAGTTTCAAGCACTATCTTTTGCAAGGTTGCTAAGGAAACCATTTGTACCCTGGATGATGAGTCAGAACTGCTAAGTGCTGACTTCTGAAACATAAATGACAGAAGTCAAAATGATTACATCTATAGAACGATTTATAACAGGGTAAATCATGTTAATAAATCACTTATTTCTCTGCAAAACCTGAGTGGTCCTTGGGGTACATTTAATTCCTTTAAATGTTGATCTTTAAATTAGGAGGTCTTCTAGCCTATCTGAGGGGAAATGTTTGTGGGTGTCTACAGGCATGCACAGGCATGCACACACACACACACACACACACACATAGCAGTGACGGGCAAGGCTGGAGGCGGTGAGAGAGCATGGCTCCTCCCCCGGTGCCTCCTGCACTTGGCTCACGGTGTAGAGCTGGTGAGTGGGTAAGGGTATAGTCTAGCTTCCATCTCAACCCAGTCTCCAAGTTCTTCTGAAACGAAGGCTTTCTAGTCACTTCAAACCAGCTACAAGTCATCGAACTAGGAACCTCAAGAATGGAAACCTCCCTGGGTATGGTGGTGCATGCCTGTAATCCTAGTATTTGGGAAGCTGAGACAAGAGGATTGCAGATTCAAGGACAGACTCAACAACTTAGCCAGACCCTCAGCAAGTTAGTGAGACTCTGTTTCAAAAATAAAAAAGGGCTGGGGGGTGTAGCTCAGAGGTAGAATGCCCTTGAGTTCAACCCTCAGTACCACACATACAAAAAAAGAAACCCCCAAACAAACAAACAACAACTTCGTAACTTACTGCAGGGGAGGGGGCTTCCTAACGCACCTCACAATATACCTCAGAAGAAACACCTGACACTTGGAGGGGTGTCCTCAGGCCTGGCCAGTTAGCACCAGCTTTGAACTGTGGAGCGTGAGACTGCACGCTTCAGAGGACAGGGAGCAGAGCTCCTGGGAGTCGCTTCCAAGGCCTCTGAGCGGAGGCCAGCAGGACAACCCCTGCTTGCCGCTGGTCCTGCCGCTGACACAAACCCAAGAGCTGAGCGAGTCCTTGGGGCTGGTGGAGAGGGAGGCTGTGCTCTGGGGGAGGCACGGGGAGTCTGGAATTCCGAGAGGAAAGTAAGAGTTTACAAAACACAGAGCTCTGGAAAGTTCTGAAGGCATGTGTATAGACTGAGGTTGTTGGACTGAAGAGGTGGCTGTCTGTTCACCTTTGGTGGGGGTGATGAGACTGGCCCTAGGCAGTCCCCCTGAGTTCTCCTGGCACTGCGTGTGGCCAGCTGGCCAGTGGGGGCACCTGAGAGGGGAGGAGAATCCCCCAGGCAGAAGCCCCGTGGAGAACTTTGTAGCTGACAAGGGAGCCACGGGTGTCTCTGCAGAGTTCTGTAAAGCAATATCATGTGAGGACCAAGGGATCATGAGTGGGACGCAGCAGAAGCAATAGCTGTGGGGCAGGGACAGGTGAACAGCGACAAGACTTAAAGAGATGCGGCCGTGGGGACAGAGCAGTGGAAAACTGGGACAACCACTGGGAAACCTGGGTGCTGACAGTAAGTGGGGTCCAGGGAAGAGGAGCTGGCGACTGAGACCTGGAAGGGGGACCTGTGGCTCACAGCCCCCTCGAGCCCGGCTTCTCCCTGACTGCCATCCACCCCGGGCTCCGTCCCGTACCTTGAAGTTCTTCTGTGATTCCGGAGTTGGGCTTTCGAGGTCGATCAGCTTCTTCAGGTCCTCCTCAATGGTGGACTTGGAGGTGGGCTTGGGGGACGCCCGCAGGTCCCTTGTTGAGGCGCGCAGCCTGGTGTGGGCCATCTCATTGCCGTCGCTCTGATGACGCCTGGGAAGAAAGGAAGAGACAGTGGAAACCAAGGCAGCGAGGCCGACTCAGGCATGGCGGGCCCTGACGAGAGTCAGCGGAGGAACACTAACGGAGACAGAGAACAGACGCTCTCCAGCCTGTTTACACCAGAATCTACTCAGATAAGTGCAAAACCAATTTGAAACACAAATTAAAGTCTGATGAATAAATCACTCTTCTACAGGAACCTATTAGTTCTACTATGTTGAAATTAGCGATAGACTCACTGAAAGGCCACAGGGCACGAATCCCAAATGTAATCTTTACATGAACATAACACAACTGAACAAACCATTTAATTTTTTGCTGTACTACTGAGTGAGGAAGTCCTTTACTCTCAGGGGGACTTACTCTCTCTAAGACGCGCTCTGGCCCTGCTGGCCCAGCTGTGAGGGATACCATGGGAAGTCTGCGATTAATGGACTCGCAGGCAGGAGTGTGGCCTTAGCACCAGACACATTGAAGTCTATCCTTCAGACACACTCTTCCCTTGGAGGGCTAAGATTCTCAAATCCAAATGTTCTGCAGTACATCTTATTCAAGGAGTGAGGCAGAAAAAAAAATTTTTTTTGGTACTAGGGATGGAACCCAGGGGCATTCTACCTCTGAACTACACCCCCAGCCCTATTTTTTAAACCTTTATTTTGAAACCGGGTCTCACTAAGTTGTGGAGGCCTCACTAAGTAGCTGAGGCTGGCCATGAACCCGGATCCTCTGGTCTCAGCCTCCCAAGTACTGGGATTACAAGCGTGCTCCACCACGCCTGGTCAGAAAAATAATTTAAGAAACATTTTACTTAGAAAAAAGAAAATCTCCCCACCAAACTAAGCCCTCTGAACTCTCCAGCCTAGCCTCCTCTGATGTAAGAAACCACCCAACCTTTTCTGTTCTCTGCCATGTTGAAAGCAAACCATTGGACAAGAAAAGCAAAACAAGTCTTACTTTCTCGTGTCCATAAATCCCACGGAGTTAATGGTTCCTTCAGGTTTTTTCCACCCAATCAAGTACTTGCTGGTAGCGCCCTGGCGGGGGTAGAAAGTCCTGGGACCGGAGGAGGACGAGGAGGAGGAGGAGAAGGAAGGTACCAGCTGTGAGGGGGCGGCAGGATGGAGCTCCTCTTTAGGTGAACTTCGGGCGCTAGAGAAGACGACTGGGCTGGCAGAGTGTCGGGAGCTCATGGTACTGAGGGGCAGGACAGAGACAAAACAACTCATGTGCACTGTGCCACCCAGGGGTACACATCAGCCACAGAAGTGGTGTCGGGGTAGGGGTGAGGGCCGCATTCAAGAACAATGAATTTTTCATAAAATATTAATGGGGATGACTGGCTGGCCTTCTTTGCTTTCTCACTGTAATTTAAATGTCTGCTCTCAAAGTGACAAATGGTTACTGGGGCTTGGTATGTACTTAATAAAGATAGTTAAGACCATCAGGGACACTTTCACACACATCAGCACCACCAAAGTTTGTCACAGTAAGGTCTAGAAGTGGCAAGTGACAGGAGGAAGAGCGGCGGAAGGTCTCGCAGTCTCAGTGGCTGTCTGTCTTGCCTGCCTCAGAACGAGGGGCTGTGGCGCTGCTCCCCAGGGCCAGGCTAAGGAGGGGAGGGAGATCGAATCAGGGGTGCAGCCTTCCACTCATCATGGTCCAGGGCACACTGCGCTCTCCTTCCCAGGTACTGGACATGAACATCGCCTGCAAAAAGCTGTTCTTCACCAATGAACTACAGAGTTGGTTAAACATTACAAAACTAAAATCTATAGGAATAAAGCAGTCCCAAACTGAGAACTTCCAAAGGAGCTTCAAAACTGAATTTCAAGACATAATTTTCAAAATGGGGGGGTATAAGTTGCAGGGCCTTTACCTGTAGGATTCCCACACCTCCTTCCCAGCGGTCTCACAGAACCCTGGTTTATACTATTTGAGCCCTGCTAAGCTCTCCAGTTTAGGAGAACCAGGAAAGATGACTTTCACTACCATGGACTCTCAGCTGGTAGAGGTTGAACTAACAGCATGATGTCACACAGCCTTCCTCAGTGACACTCCCAGTCGTCAAAGGCTAATGTTCCCGACCTGACAAAATATGGACCTTAGTTTGTAGTGCATCAATAGTGATTGCTCAGCTATGACACATGTACTACAGCGGTGTGAGAGATGACAGAGGGGAAGCTGGGTGAGAAGTGCATGGGAGCTCTATGCTGTCTTTGCAACTTTTCTGTAAACCTGACACTATTCTTTTTTTTTTTTTTGCGGTACCGGGGATTGAACGCAGGGGCGTTCTACCTCCGCGCTACGCCCCCGGCCCTATTTTTTATACTTTATTTTGAAACCGGGTCTCACAAAGTTGCGGAGGGCCTCACTAAGTAGAGAGAGAGAAAGAGAGCTGAGGCTGGCCGTGAACCCGGATCCTCCGGTCTCCGCCTCCCAAAGTACTGGGATTACAAGCGTGCGCCACCACGCCCGGCTTAACCTGACGCTATTCTAATATTTAAGAGTTCATTGTAAAAACTCAGATTCTAAAGGTTCTGAGAATATATTTTGGTGAAGATCAATCTTGACACTCCCACCTTCAACTTTACAAAAAAATCAACTCCAGCTGCATTGTATATTTAAATGCTGACCTAAAGATTCTGGACTATAAATGTGGAAGAACATCTTGATGATTGAGACAGAGGTTACTTTATAGGATCACGAAGGAAAAGATTGAAGCCCATTAAAATTAAGAACTTCTATTCATCAAAAGACACAAAATAGAATATATGCAAAACATATCCAACAACAGGCTCCTATTCAAAATATATGACTACACTCCTAAGAATGAACAAGACATCCTAGTAAAAAAATGGGCAACAATTTGAACAGCAACTTCAAGAGAGGATATCTAAAAGACCTGTAAACACTGGGGCGTAACATCATCAATTGCCAAGGAAATGCAAATTAAAACCACGAGGGACCACGACACATCCACCAGAATGGCTAGATTAAAAAGAGTTGTAATATCAGGTGCCAGAAAGGATGTGAAGCAACTAGAACTCTTCTACACTGCTGGATGGAATGTTCCCTGCTACAGCCACGTTGGCAAACTGGTTCACAGCCTCTGCTAAAGTCGAAGGTATGTATAACCTGTGACAGCAATTATTCTACCATAAACTCAAAAGAAATGCATGCACATGTGTAGCGAAGGACATGTATGAGAATCTGTAATATCATCGACCTGGAAACAATCCAAATATTCATCAACAGTAGAATGGATGAGTTGTAGAATGTCCTCATAATGTGAATTTTTTTTTAAAAAGCAAAGGAAATAAACTAACGGTGCCTGTGACACAAGGATAAACATCATCAACATAATGTTGACTCTGAGTCTCCACACACAGATTAATACATCTGGCAAGATTCTATTTGTATCAAGTCCAAAAAAAAAGGCAGATGAGTCTATGGTTTTTGATTCAGGATTGTGTTTACCCTGGGAAGGAACGAGGGAAGGAATGGGGGCAGAGTGTGGCCTGTGGACACTGGTGATGTTCTTGTTTTTGATGTGGGCAGTGATTATGTGGGTATGTATGCTTTGTGAAAATTCAACTGGATATACACCCATGCCCCTGTGCCTTTTCTGTATGAGTGTATCCCTTCCATGAAAATATAACCACACACAGACACACACAGAAGCCAAAGTCAATAACGTGAAAGGAGGCCCTGTCAGTCCATGAGGCTCTGCCGACAGAGGGGAACAAGATGCTGGGGAAAGAATAGGACACACAGTCATGCCCCTGGAGGGCTTTCCATACTAACTGGATCTTATTATTTCAGACCAAAATAACCATCTCTTTATTTTTATAACTAACAAAGAAGAACTGGGCTCAAACTTTGCAAAAATATAATAAAAAACTACTCACTCTAGTACCTCTAATAACCCCCCCAATATTTTTTCTAGCTAGAGAATAGAAGAAACCCTCACAAAACCTCAAAGGGCAATGTAAATCGAAAAGCAGTGCAACCTTACCTCTTGCTAAAAAACATCCTATCTGCCTGCTCTTAAAATTAAGAAATGGAAATGCAAAACTTTCATCAATGTAGTACAATAAATCAGTAAGAACAAAGTAATACTAGATCTCTGTTATGGACAAGAGATTAAAAGTGGAAAGGTGAATGAAAAGAAAAAAGAAAGTGAAGAAAGACACACAGAGGCTGAGTGACGCCATTGACCCAGATTCACACACTAACAGAAGGAGTATGGACAGAGAGCTGCTTCCAAAATGTAAGAGCGCAGCCTTTGGCATACTTTAAAGCAGCATGGCAGGCTTGTGGCTCTTTGTTAGTTACTTAGGGACGAGATCTAGTCTTTGGTCAAAGATTTGTTTTCTCTTTACCATTATCTACTTCACATACAGTTATAATATAGACGCGGAGATGTCTCCAAGCCTCAACCCTGGTTGGTGTTTGAAGGAGATCCTGCTAAATTGAAAACCAGTGAATCAGGATTTAACTTTCATATCTCTCATCCTGGATAATCATGTGCTTGATTAAATGCCTATCATAATTGGTATCTGTGAGTGCAGGTGTGTTTGAATTGCCGGAGCCAGTTCTCAAACTTTATAGCATCTTAAAATACAGACTGCTACCCCTACCCAAGAGATTGTTATTTAGTAGGTGGGACGGGGTTGAGTGGCATGAGAATTCACACTTCTAATTCATCCCCAGGGGATGCTGTGGTCCATAATCCATACTTTGGAAACCACTGGACCAGCACTACATTTGAATTGCCACGTTTTACATTTATCAACTTTCAATACCTTGATATAACACTGGTATTCAAAAACCTTGAGGCTTTCAAAGACAAAATGGTTGGTTAAAATAGAAACAATTAGCCAGGAGAATTGAAAGTAAATTGCATAGTCTATTAGTTTATAAATCATTCCTCCATGTTCGTACTTATTACACAAAGGGAAAGTTAAAGACTTGAACACGTCAAAGGAGACAGTAACATATACAACAGTTTTGGGGACTCTTTCTGTTCTGTATGAATTTAATTATTACCATTATTTTCCTAAAAGGCATTCAGTAAGTATTTGTACTAGATTATAAACTCTTTGAAGGCAGGAATTTATCTTCGTATAATTAACAATGCCAGAAACACAGGAGATTCCCACTAAAATATTTGTTGAGCTATGTGATTCTACCTAGCATTGTCATTATGTAACACACGGTAGATTTAATTTATTTATCTTGTTTATAGTCTGTTTCCCTTGTTTAAATGTAAGCTCCATGAGGGCTGAGATTTTTCCCCTGTGCTTAGAGTGGTCCCTGGCAATTGTAGGCATTCAATATATATGATGGAAAAACTGCCGAGTGATAAATTAGCAATCCATTTTCAAATGTAAGGAAGAATTATACATGTGTATACTTTATTTTACTCATGACTGTATTTAAAACTAGAGGATGCTTTATTTTTACGGTAAGATAACTAAATCTACAAGTGATGCTTTTGTTTACAAGTGCATCCTCATAAGGATAATTGCTTAAATAAGACCATTGAACCTGATTATTGGTTTTATCTGTGAACATGATGGCTGATACCAGCTCCCAGGTGTTGAATGCCAGCACACTTTTGTTCACTAATGGTTATAATCAGACAGCTCTATTTAAGAATTGATTAGATTTAGAAACAAAGGTACATACAAAAACAGTTCATTGGCATGCCTTCTTCTTCAAGGTACACAATTCAGCAGAAGATGAGCATTCAGTGGTGGATGAGCAGCACCTGGGAGCTCTTCTAAACCACACACTCGTGCATCCTAACCCCAGAGATGTTGACTTAACAGAGCCAGCGATGTCCCTGCAGATTGGGCAAAATCTCTCCCCAAGTGTGCACACCAACTGAGGACTACTGCTCAGATCCAATTGGACTCTTCATACTGTTACAAATGGGTCAAAATCCAGCTTCTGATTTGTCCAGACCCAGAAGGTGAAGCCACCATGGAAGCAGTGTTTCTAAAGTCACCTGTCCCTGAAGCTGATGATGTCAACACAGGGTCCTGAGTTCATGTCAGATTGTCCAGAGCCCCAGAAATCTGTATTTTACAACATTCCTGAAGGACTCTCACGTTTCCTAGCATTTAGGAACTACTAAGCGGGGCATGGTGGCGCACACCTGTAATCCCAGTACTTTGGAGTCTAAGAGAGGAGAATTGCAGGTTTGAGGACAGCCTCAGAAAGTAGTGAGACTCTCATCAACCCAGCGAGACCCTGTTTCAAAATAAAAAATGAAATAGGGCTGGGAATGTAGCTAGGAGGTAGAATGCCCCTGGGTTCAACCCCCACTACAAAAACAAACAACAACAAAATAAAAAACCACACACACACAAAACCTACTCCATTATCCTGCAAACCTCTCACACTCTAAAACAGGTCTCTTCTCCCTCTGTGGTTCCATCGGAGGCCAGCTGGGGGTGGGCTCCTTGACGCTGACAACTCTGCTGGCCTCAGATCACCTCAAGGATGTACATCCACATACTTCACCTAAGAACCTCTGACGTGGGTTGAATTACTCTACAGCTAACATGGAGGTGACTGTGTGGCTGGGCTGTTTCATTACCTGGGAGATTTCATGTGAACTCAATATGCTACACTTCTGTTTTACCCATGGTGGCCTTCATGGAATCGTGTAAGGTGATGAGTCAGTAACATGGAGTGAAACGAGCAGTAGGTATATTGGAAGTGAAAACTGCAACATCTGTCACTTTTCTCACTGTATAAAAAGCCAATCACAGAAAAAGAAGGAACATATGTTTTCATTGATATGTGCAACCTAGGGAGTAGAGGGGACACACAAGGGACTCCGGTTGATAATGGAGAACCCTCAGTGGAGCAAGGGAAGTGGTACAAGGGAAGGGGAAGGGGAAGAAAGAAGTGAATCAGTGGAATTACTATCATAAACAATGTGTACATGTGAGGATATACCAACATCATTCTTGGTACTTCATTATGGGGTGGGGGAGGCAGGGGGAGCACTAAGAGCTGTGTGCATGTATGTTAACATCAAATTGGTGTTCATTGTGATGTGAGACTACAACGCACCAATAAAAGCATGTTTAAAAAAAAAAAGTGAGTTTAGCCGGGCGTGGTGGCAACACACCTGTGATCCCAGTACTTGGGAGGCTGAGACAAGAGGTTCAAGGACAGCCTCAGCAACTTAGTGAGACTCTCAGCAATCTAGTGAGACCCTGTTTCAAAGTAAAATATAAAATAGGGCTGGGGGTGTACGCTTGGAGGTAGAACGCCCCTGGGTTCAATCCCCAGTACCCCCTCCCCAAAAAAGTGAATTTAACTGTGAATATGGCCAAACCAGATCACCGAGAATTCAGCTGGGGTGTCTCTGGACTATACATGAAGAGACCACAACATTACTTTTTATATAAATGCTAAGGAAACTCTCTCTTTCTTAAAAATGGAACCACCATGAATTCTGTCTGGCCATCCTAGGACATGAACTTTGCAAGGGAAGACAGGACACACATGTACACATCATACTGCATATAAAAGGGAATGGGCAACAGGGTAGCTGAGAATTTGGGACGGTCTGAATCTACCCAAACTTCTCATCTTGATCTGATACTCAAAAGAAACCATGAACCACATGTGCGGCAGCCTGGCTATTTTCATTCCTGGTCGTGGTGGCACTTTACAGAAGGGGATGACCAATCTGCAGAAAGCATGCTGCTCACAGTGGGCGCTGCGTGCACCAGCTTGTTCACTATGCAAGGGATGAACCACCGGGGATGGGGGAGCATGCATGTCACCCATCAGAGCCCCAAATGCCAACCCGATGAGGGCTGGGAAACTGTCATGAATTTGTGCATCAAGACTGGGACCACCCCTTCCTGTGGAAAAACATCTGCTGGCCACCGTGCTGTTGAAAGCTGCCAAAGGGAACACTAGGAGTCAACGGCTATTCAGGCATGGCACGAAGGACGGTTTTGAGACAGGCCGGGCCCTGCTAAGGATGGTATTTTCCGGAGGGGGAAAGCAGCAATTAGTCACCTGTCAAACGTCTGTGGCAAAATCTGGGCAAAGGCTGAATGTTGGCTTAATACCAAGGGGAGGGGAGCCAATCGGGTTTCCTGTGATTGCTTGTACAAATAACAAGGTTTTTGGTGACAGATAATGTGGAGGATAATGATTAAGGAGGACTCCTCCCACTGTGCTCAGCGCTAGCCAATTCTGTCCTATATCCAACACTGGGCTCCACAATTTAAGGAGGGCTTCAGGAGACACTAATTCCAAAGCACCAGGGGAAAACAAGTGAAGTAGGGATGATTGCATTAGCACGGGGACATCCACATCCACGTGAATGCAGTAAAGAAAATGGCCCATCGATAAGGAGCAGATTTAGTAAGTACAAAGGCGTACTCACACACAGCACAGGGAAAGAGTGGCTAGGTAAGTGCAGTAGAAGCAGCTTCAGGGACCACTGTGGACCACAAGGTAAGTAAGTGTGCAACACTAAGCTATTTAAAATAAGCTACCAAGACATCATGAATATTATTTTATTGGGCACAGCTGAGACAAGTGTCATGTCCACGTCTGGTGTCTTAGAAGGATAAAGAAAACAAAGCAGGAAGCTTGAGAAAAGAGAATACGATGACAGGATGACACATGAAGGACAATTAGAGGTGGTGTGAGAGACAGGCTTGTGATGGGGAAGGTGGCTAGACACCAGCTGATGGCAATGGAGACTGTCAAACAGGAAGGGAGTCTGCAATACGTTTGACAACCTTTACAGTCTCAAAAAACACGGAGAAACAGCCACTTAGCAAGTGGAGTAGGTATTTGATTGCAGATAGGGGACCGGCTTGGTGAAATGGGATGACTGGCCAAAGGCCGTAGAGCGGGTCACTGGGAGAACTTAGACATGAATTGGATCTCAGGCTCAAATCTACTTTTCATAAGCTTTTTTCTTTACTTTCCTGGAGGTCAAGGGGCGTAACAAAACTACTTTTCTTTCCTTTAAATGACCACCTCATAATCAATGATCCATATCCAACAAATCACACCTTTTCATAACCTTAGAGGACAAGAATCATCATATTTAGAAAAGACTCAGTTCAGGAAAACCATTGATTCTTAATTATGTTTAAGTTGCACCTGGAGGTATGGGACAAAAGGCTGAACAGGGAGAGGACTTGTTATAAACTGAAATCACACAGAAGGATGTGGAGTCTCACCTGAGATGATTCCTTCCTTCCTTCCTTCCTTCCTTCCTTCCTTCCTTCCTCCCTCCCTCCCTCCCTCCCTCCCTCTCTATTTATTTTATTATATTATTATTATTTATTATTATTGCAGTACTGGGGCTTGAACCCAGGGGCATTCTACCTCCAAGCTACACCCCCAGCCCTATTTTTTATTCTTTATTTTGAAACAGGGTCTCACTAAGTTGCAGAGGGCCTAAGTAGCTGAGGCTGGCCGTGAACCCGATTCTCCTGTCTCATACTCCCAAGTACTAGGATTATAAGCGTGCGCCACCACGCCCAGCTCTTTCTTTCTTTTTAAAATAAAGCAGTTGCATAAATTCTCATCAGGTAGGATAGTTTAACTGTCACAAAGAATGGACTCTGTTAGCCGGGCGTGGTGGCGCACGCTTGTAATCCCAGTACTTTGGGAGGCGGAGACCGGAGGATCCGGGTTTGCGGCCAGTCTCAGCTCTCTCTCTCTCTCTCTCTCTCTCTCTCCTTAGTGAGGCCCTCTGCAACTTTGTGAGACCCGGTTTCAAAATAAAGTATACAAAAATAGGGCCAGGGGTGTATCGCGGAGGTAGAACGCCCCGGGTTCAATCCCCAGTACTGCAAAAAAAAAAAAAAA